>CAEFZP010001019.1:57500-237282 GCA_903064625.1 Mallotus villosus
GGCAGCCTCAACATCGACCCCTGCAGCCCCTGCCTCTGCAAGGTACCACCTGACTGGCTCTGTCTGTGTGTGGATGTGCGTGTCTGTGTGTGTTTGTGTGTACAAAGTATAAAGGGATGTATGTGTATGTATATGCATGTGGACATTTGTGTACAGTATGTTTATGTTCTGAAAAGCCTTACTCTCGTGTTCTCCTCTTGACTGTGTCGTGTGTGTGTGTGTGTGTGTGTTCCAGGAGAACGTGATGGGTGCCCATTGTGACCTGTGTAAGCAGGGCTTCTTCAACCTGCAGGGCAGCAACCCTGAGGGCTGCACTGAGTGTTTCTGCTTTGGTGTGTCTGGAGTCTGTGAGAGCTCCACCTGGTCTACATCACAGGTAACACACACACACTCACGTAAATACAACACACACACACACACACTACATAAATACATACACAAACTCTCCTGGGTTTTCAGGTGGTGGTATCCAACGGCTGGCTCCTCCCTTCAACTCACACTTCCTCAGTCTACACTGCCCCCATCGCCGACGACAACAACCTCATCGTCCCCGGCAACACCACGTCTGGTCCTGCCAACTCCTACATCTCCACCTGGGCAGCGCCAGACTCCTTCCTGGGGAACAGAGTAGGTCCCTCTCTCCTCCTTTCTCTCTCCTCCTCTCTCTGTTCTTCTATCTCTCCTCTTCTCATCTCCTCTTTCTTACCTCTCTTCTCGTGTCTCTCTTTCTCTAAATCCCTCTTTTTCCTTGTCTTTCCCTCTCTCCTCTTTCTCGCTCTCTGTCTGTCTCTCTGACTCTCTCCTCTTCTCCCTTGTTTCCACTGTCTCTTATCTCTCTCCCAGGGTGTCAGTAATTAATATTAGTGTGTATTAATCTCTGTATTAACAAGCTTCAGCTCCTCGTTAGCCCCTGGAGATCAGAGCTGCTACAATATCCAATTATAATAACCAATTATATTAACAAATCATCTCTGACATGGCCCTCATTCTCCTTCGCCGCATACGCTCTCCAGCTGGCGTCCTATGGAGGCTATTTGAACTACAGCGTCGCCTACGACATCTCCATTGACAACGAGGACAAGACTCTGCCATCGCACTTTGACCTGGTTATAGAGGTAAGCCCTGACCCTAACCCTGACCCTAACCTCAGAGGTCACCAGCGGGAGCTCTGCCTTTCTGTTAGAGCCAGACAGCCTCCTGATTCTAACCCATGTGTGTGTGTGTGTGTGTCTACGTGGTTGTGTGTGTGTGTGTCTACATGGTTGTGTGTGTGTGTCTACGTGGTTGTGTGTGTGTGTGTCTACGTGGTTGTGTGTGTGTGTGTCTACATGGTTGTGTGTGTGTGTGTGTGTCTACATGGTTGTGTGTGTGGTGTGTGTGTGTGTCTACGTGGTTGTGTGTGTGTGTGTGTGTGTGTGTCTACGTGGTTGTGTGTGTCCCAGGGGAATGGGAGGAGGCTGCGTCAGACCCCACCCCACCAGGTCTTCCTCACACCCCTACGCGAGCAGCGCGTTGCCGTGGAGATGGTTCCGGAGGGGTTTGTGGACCTGGTGTCGGGGAGGCAGATCCAAAGGGACGAGGTGATGACGGTTCTGGCCGACCTGGCCGGGTTCCGGATCCGAGCCCACCTCAACGCCTCGGCACAGGGGGCCATACGGTAAGACACAGGGCTGCTGTAGTGTCCTCTCCTCCAGGCTGGGTCTTCATAAGCTACAATAGTCTCCTCTCCTCTGCTAACCCTGCCCCTCTGCCTCCTCCAGGCTCAGTTATGTGTCTCTGGACATGGCGGACCCCAATGCTGCAAACCCGGTCCTGGCCCGGCCCGTAGAGCATTGTGAATGTCCCTGGGGCTACGCAGGCACTTCCTGTGAGGTAAGCATCCAGGTCACATGACTGAGGACAGAGTGTTTAGCTCTACACATAATCTGCCTTTGAAACACATGTGCATGTTGCAGTGAAGTGCTAACAGAGCTGTGTTCTTCCTGTGTGTGTGTGTTTGTGTGTGTGTTTGTGTGTGTGTGTTTGTGTGTGTTTGTGTTTGTGTTTGTGTGTGTGTGTGTTTCCTCCCTGCAGTACTGCGTCCCAGGGTTCTACCGCGTGGACGGGATCCTGTTCGGAGGGAACTGCCTCCCGTGTGAGTGCAACGAACACGCCTCCCAGTGTGACATCAGCGGTGCCTGCCTGGTGAGTCGCCGTACACTCCCCTGCTCAGCCCTAGTAGAAGAAGGCCAGGCTTGGTGGCATGGCTTGGAGTGGAAGCTGTTTGCGTGCTATCCAGGAGCAGGGTCGGAGAGGAGACATTCTTGAGGGTAGCTATCTAGGAGCAGGGTTTGAGAGGAGACATCCTGGAGGGTAGCTATCCAGGAGCAGGGTTGGAGAGGAGACATCCTGGAGGGTAGCTATCCAGGAGCAGGGTTTGAGAGGAGACATCCTGGAGGGTAGCTATCCAGGAGCAGGGTTGGAGAGGAGACATCCTTGAGGGTAGCTATCCAGGAGCAGGGTTTGAGAGGAGACATCCTGGAGGGTAGCTATCCAGGAGCAGGGTTGGAGAGGAGACATCCTTGAGGGTAGCTATCCAGGAGCAGGGTTGGAGAGGAGACATCCTTGAGGGTAGCTATCCAGGAGCAGGGTTGGAGAGGAGACATCCTGGAGGGTAGCTATCCAGGAGCAGGGTTGGAGAGGAGACATCCTGGAGGGTAGCTATCCAGGAGCAGGGTTGGAGAGGAGACATCCTTGAGGGTAGCTATCCAGGAGCAGGGTTGGAGAGGAGACATCCTTGAGGGTAGCCATCCAGGAGCAGGGTTGGAGAGGAGACATCCTGGAGGTTAGCTATCCAGGAGCAGGGTTGGAGAGGAGACCAGACAGCCTCTGTATGTAGTGTGTATCCTCTGCTCCATGTTATGACAGGAGAGGTCAGGGGTCGTAGAAAGATGAGGTCTATGTTCTACACGGTCCTCTCTACATGTTCCTATATGGTTATGATATGACTGCAGCTAAAAGAGGGAGCTTCTGCTTACAGACCAGGGGAACCAAACATCCAGCATACTGTCTGTGGAACAGTATCTTCCTGCCACATTCCTGGGAATGTTCTAGACCTTTATTGTTGCCGTGGTGAGTGCCCTGCAGTGTAATGGCATGTGTGTGTTTGCTCCCTCTGACTCTGTCTCCTTAAATCTTCTCCAGGACTGTACCCACAATACCACAGGGCCCCACTGCGACCAATGCCAGGCTGGTTACTATGGCGATGCCACAGAGGGTACCCCCGAGGACTGCCAGAGATGTGCCTGCCCGCTCACTCTCGACTCCAACAAGTATGGCTGCCACCACAAGCTGACTTGTTTGTTTCACGATACTTTTGTTCATTGGGAACATAAGCTTCCCCTCTGAGAATGGCTGCAGTGATTAGGGAAGCTGTGTTAGTTAGCCAGCTAATCCCAGGTTGGTGCGATGTCCTCATTGTGCTTCTGTGTCCTGTTACAGTTTCAGCCCCACCTGTGTGCTGGAGGAGCCTGGGAAGGCGTCATGTGACCAGTGTCAGTTAGGATACACAGGAACCAACTGTGAAAGGTGAGAATATGAATCAATCCTGACCCAGCTGCCTCTCTACTTCCTGTCTGTACTTCCTGCTCTTACCCTGACCTCTGACCTCCCCTTCCCTGCCCTCAGGTGTGCCAACGGTTACCACGGCGACCCCACGGTTCCTGGCCAAGTGTGTGAGCTGTGCGACTGTAGCGGCAACGTGGACCGGCGGGAGGCGGGCCATTGTGACAGTGTCACGGGGGCGTGTCTGAAGTGCGTCGGTCACACCAGCGGGCGCCAGTGTGAGAGCTGCCAGGACGGTTACTATGGAGATGCCATTACTGCCAAGAACTGCCAACGTAAGAGTTGTTGCGGCCTTGGAAGATTTGATAAGTCGCGATACTGACACTGGCGATAAGTCAGTGTCTGGTCTACAGGGTTACAGCCTACTCTCAGGACTGATAACAACCTAGTCTCAGTGACGCCATGGTAACAGATTACATGACATCTGTCTAGATTTGACCAGATACATGTGACCCCATACCTCTGCAGACTGTAGTTAGTGACCTCCGATCAGCGTCAGCCATCCCGGCGAGTGTGTGTGTGTGTGTGTTTAATGACCTCTTGTCTCTTTCCCATCTCTTCCAGCCTGTGGCTGCCATGGAAACGGCTCGTATTCTGGGATGTGTGATCAGGAGACGGGGCGGTGCAGCTGTAGGGCCAACGTGGACGGGGACAAGTGTGATCGCTGTCAGGTAGGAGGCGGAGCCAAGGTGGAAACACCCGGGAGAAAGGAGGAGGAGGGAACCTGGAGTAACACTGTTGTCCTGGTTTCTGTTGCTAGGATGGTTTCCATGGCCTGCTGAGTGGGCAAGGCTGTGTGGCCTGTAACTGCAGCCAATCAGCCTCTGTCTCCCAGTCATGTGATGAGGAAGGACGCTGCCAGTGCATCGCGGGGCGTGGCCGGGGACAAGTGTGAGCACTGTCACCACGGTTACTACAACTACAAAGACAACGGCTGCACCAGTAAGATCACGCAACCAGTCACCCTAATCAATGGTGTGTTTTACACTGAACCGAAGCTAAGAAAATATGATTGTCCTTGACATGATACTCTTTCCCTCAGAGTGTGACTGTGCCCACACCCATGGCAGCTGTCACCGGGACACGGGGGAGTGTATCTGCCCCCCCCCACACCGAGGGGGAGAAGTGTGAGACGTGTGAGGAGGGCTACTGGGGTCACGACCCCGTCTCAGGATGCAAGGTACCCTGGGACACTTTCTGTAATCTATCACTGTCTGCCTGTATATAAGGACACACACCTTTACTCTGTCTCGTCAGTCTGCGGCTGTTGTCTCACTGATCTCCTCCTGTCTGCTTCCTGTCTAGTCATGTGACTGCAGCGAGGCCGGTAGCTCCTCCCTCCAGTGTGACCTCACCGGCGGTCACTGCCTGTGCAGGGCGGAGTTCTCCGGCAGGAGGTGTGACCGCTGTGCCAAGGGCCACCGGGACTACCCACAATGCAAGGCGTGTAACTGCAACGTCAACGGCACCCAAGAGGAGTTCTGTGATGCCGAGCTGGGAGTGTGTGACTGTCAGGAGACCGGGGCCTGCCTCTGCAAGGTGAGTGTGTGAGAGCAAGCGTGTGTGTGTGTGTGTGAGAGCAAGCGTGTGTGTGTGTGAGTGTGAGAGAGCAAGCATGTCTGTGTGTGTGTGTGTGAGAGACAGAAAGTGGTGGAGAAAGAGCAGTTTAATTCAAACCCCCTTCCCTTCCTCTGTGTCCTGCAGGTGAACGTGGGCGGAGGAGGTTGTGATGAATGTGTTTCGGGTACGTTTGGTTTGTCAGGGGACAACCCTGCGGGCTGCAGCCCCTGCTACTGCTCCGGGGTCTCCCTCGTCTGCGAGGAGCTGGGAGGGATGGTCAGGACGCCGGTACGTACACACTCCCGCCTTTACCTTCCGTGTCCTCGTTAGAAAGACTGAGGGAGGCTGAGTGGAGCTCGTTAGTTTGCTCTTAATTGGTCGCCATGGGGATGGCGGAGGGGGCGACGCCTTAACAGATGCTGCCTCGTCCTCTCGAACGGAGTAGCCATCTGTCTGGGCCACCAAGCTGCAGGCCGTGCCAGGTTCAGGGACGGAGAAGGAGGGAGAGGGTGGAGTGAAAGATGGGGAGAGTAAAGAGAGAAAGGGGTAGAGAGATAGAAAAGGTGTCTTAAGAATCAAGCTATGGTATTTATGCGAAATGTGTTCGTGTTTAGATCACTCTGGGTGAGGATCCAGAGCTGTTAAGGCTGGTGAGTCAGTCTCAGCTGCAGGGTGCAGTGGAGGGAGTCTACCAGCAGGGGGCAGACATGCTGCTGGACACCAGGGAGATACACACACACACCCTGACTGGGCCTTACTACTGGAGGCTGCCCTCACAATACCAAGGAAACAAGGTACACACTCACACACACACAGTCACTCATTCACATACACACTCACACACACACACACACACACACACACACACACACACATACACACACACACACACACACACACACACACACTCATAGTTGATCCTTGTCCTGCTCTCCAGCTGCTGTCCTATGGCGGGAGGCTGTCGTACTCTGTGGCGTTCTACGCCGAGGATGGGACAGGACTAGCCAATCACGAGCCACAGGTTCTAATAAGGGGAGGACACCTGAGGAAGTTGGTCATCTACACCGATCTGGTCGCCCCCGACAACGGGGTCAGAACGCGCCAAGACGTCCCCCTCACTGAGGTACTTAAAGAAGCACCGCATGTCATTTCAAACACACCCTCGGTCATCACAGTTGTTTAAGATCAAATCAAGTCTCTAGTTTTTGATGTCACAACAAGTGTTTCAACTGAATTCTCAGGTCCTGTGTTAGTGGCAGTCTGTTGAGTGAATGTCTGTGTGTGTGTTCTTGTCCTACAGCACCAGTGGAAGTATTTTAACTCGGTCTCAGAGAAGGCTGTGAGCCATGTAGACTTCCTGTCTGTGCTCAGCAAAGTAGAGTACGTTATCATCAAGGCTTCCTACGGGACAGGGATGCAGCAGAGCAGGTCCGAACACACACACACACACACACACATACACACACCCACACATACACACCCACACATACACACACACCCACACACCCATACATACACACACACACGCATACACACAACTTGCACAGCATGCACTCGTGACCTAGCTGTGTGTCTCTGTAGGATTGCCAACATCACCATGGAAACGGCATTGGATGTGGAGGACAGTTCTGAAGAAGGGGATGTGGCCAGTCTGATAGAGAGCTGTGAATGTCCTGCTGGCTACGCTGGACTGTCCTGCCAGGTACACACACACACACACACTCGCACACACACACACGCTGTATCCTGTACTGTATCGGTCAGTGATAGCCCCTCCCCCTGTGTGGTGTCCAATAGGAGTGTGCTCCAGGGTACCACCGCCAGCCCGTGTCAGAGCTGGACCTGAGAGGATCCAGGAGGCCCCTCATGCAGCCCTGCGTCCCCTGTCGCTGTAGCAACCACAGCCTGGCCTGCCACACAGACACTGGGGAATGCCTGGTAACACACACACACACACACACATGCATGCACACACACACACACACACACATGCATACACAGGGATGCATGCACACACACACACACACACACACACACACACATGCATACTCAGGGATGCATGCACACACACAGGGATGCTCACACACTTACCCAAGCATACACTCAGCAGTAAGCTGTCATACACACACATTCATCATCTATTAACATGGTGGGTTTGTTTGTTTCGTCTCTCAGGGCTGCCAGCACCACACTGCCGGGGGGCACTGCGACGTGTGTGCCCCAGGGTACTATGGCCAGGTGAGGGGTTCAGTCAGTGACTGCTCCCTTTGTGCCTGCCCCCTGAAGGAGAACAGGTACACCTCCACTCCTGTTAATTCTGCTCTCTTAGTTGAACAGGTTTGAAAACCTTCATATAGGTGGATAGCAGTGATAGAGGAAGTGATATGTTATCATGATGTATGTGTGTGTGTGTGTGTAGTTTCAGTCCAACGTGTGCTCTGGAGGGCCTGCTTGGAGACTTTAGTTGTGACGCCTGTCAGCCTGGCTATGAGGGACGCTACTGCGAGAGGTGACACACTCTACCCAGCACACACTCCTCTACACACACTCCGAAACACAACACACACTCTGTCAAAACCCTCACGCACAGTCTCCGACTGACCAGAGCTCTCTCTCCCCCCCACGCAGGTGTTCGATGGGTTACTATGGTAACCCCTCGGTGGCGGGGGGGCGTTGTCAGCCCTGTCAGTGCAGCGAGTCGGGGTCTCTCCACGCGGCGTGCGACGCCCTGACCGGCCAGTGTGAGTGCAGGCCGGGGGTCAGAGGTCATCTGTGTGATCAGTGTCAGGAGAGACACGTCCTGGAAGGAGACATGTGTGTCTGTGAGTGTACCCTGATCTCCCCCCCCACACACACACACACACACACACACACACACACACACACACACACACATAGTCAACACGGCAATCTGGAGGTCCTAACCTGCCTGTTTTCCAGCATGTGCTGATCAGTGTACTGGTGTGCTGCTGGACGACCTGGAGGAAGTGGAGCGCTCCTTCCTGTCCATCAACCTGACCGGGGTCATCCTGGCGCCCTACAGGGTCCTGGCCTCCCTGGAGAACGACACCAGAGACGTCCTGGTGAGACAACACACACACACACCACGCTCTGCCACGCCAGACCTGAACTCCGAACACCGATGTGCTGAGCCACACTCTCAAACTCATAAAACGTTTTACTTCCTGATCACTCCTTCTCACTCCTCCTCTCTCCTCCTCTCTCCACCAGTCTCTGCTGTCCTGGGAGAAGAGTCCAGCCTATCAACTGGACCAAGCTGAGGCACAGCTTGACGACCTGAACAGGACCATGAACACCCTCCTACAGCAGGTAGGCCTCCCTCAACAACATGACGACAGCAGGTTAGCCTGCTGCTCACAGCAGACGCACTGCATGCCTCTGTTTGATTGGCGGCTGGTCTCAAACCCCCATCTTCTGATTGGCCAGGCCACTCGTCTGTCAGGCGATGTTGAGGAAGTGGGCCGGTCCACCTCCAGTCGCCTTACCCAGGGTACACTACTCCTGGAGAACATCGACAACATTCACACCAGCATTCAGGGTAGGTCAACAACGATAACAAGAATAAAAACATCATCATCGTGTGTTTATGCTGCCAACCGCTGAACACTGTTCACTAATCCTGATTGGTCCAGCCCTGGCAAAGGAGGCGGGGCATCTGAATAGAACAGAAGAGGTGGAGCTCGACGAGGCCAATCGCAGGCGTCTTCTGGGAGAGGCGGCGGCCATATTGGAAAGCATCAGGAAGGTGGACCTCACTCCCAGCAGCATCCTTGTTGCTAAGGAACAAAGGTCAGGCATAAGCCACATCTCTTTCAAACCTCTTCGGCTTTTGGTACCCAGTCACCAGTCAATAAATCAGATGAATTCTGCCAAGCAGGGATGCTGAGTCTCTGCTCCAGGTGGTGCAGTGGGACCTCTGGGACCAGCAGGGGGCACTGGAGAACCGGAGCCAGGCCGTGGCTTCCTCCCTGTCCCTCCACTCAGAGCAGCTAGAGGGCGCCAGCGCTCTCCTCACCAGCGCCAGCCAGCAGATCAACCTCACACACACTCTTCTAGAGCGCATACCCACCCTGCAGGCCCTCTACCAGGTCAGGACACACACACTCTACACATCACTTACTACAATAAGAAGAAGATGTTCATATCTAATATCTAACTGAATGACTCATAATTAATTACACTGTGTATGTGTGTCCGTGTGTGTGCGTGTGCGTGCGTGTGTGTGTGAAGGACCTCCAGCAGAACGTGAGCAGACAGAACCAGACGTTGGAGCAGCAGCTGGAGCAGATGCAGGAGATCCTGGCCGGGGCCGTCGACCTGGTCCAGGACACCACCAACATCACCTATGTAAGACTGCACACACACGACACACAAATACACAAAGACACAAAGACACACAGGACTCACACATGACGTATACACTTTATGTGTGTGCGATCCATGTGCAAACCTCCCAAGCTAAGAGTTAGTAGAAATAAAACACCCCCCAAACCAGCTGACTACAGTGAGTGTTCTGACAGGGCGTGTTTGTTTTGTTCTCCTGCAGCAGCTGGAGGTGTCGAGGGAGCAGGTGGAGCAGTGCCGGCCCATGCTGAGGAAGCATGTGGACAGCCTGGTGATGGACCTGAGGAGCAGAGATGCTCTGGAGCTGGTCTACCGGGCAGAAGACCACGCCCAAGACCTCAGCAAGCAGGCTGATGAGCTGCACAGGTAGTGTGTGAGGATGTGTGTGTGAGGATGTGTCTGTGTGAGGATGTGTGTGTGTCGTGAGCCATTGTCTTTAGTGTGTGTACGTGTGTGTGTTTCTGAAGCTGACGTAGTGTGTGTGTGTGTGTGTCCAGGATGCTGGCGGAGGTGCGTAACTCCTCCCTGAACGCCACCAGTGCCGCCCAGGCCAACAGCAACATCAGAACAGACGTCCAGACAGCGCAGGACCAGGCGCTGAGCGCTCACGCCGCCAGTGACCACGCCCTCAACATGGTACCATCACCACACCGTCACCTTATAGATCTTATCTACGTTATGGCTTCCTTTAGCATACAGAGATACATCAGCAGATTCATCAAAACAACTCGTCCGTTAAACACTTGCCGTTCTGTGTGTGTTTTAGACGATCCAATCAGAGCCGTTACTGACTGAGCAGGGGGCGGAGACAGTTCAGCGCAGCACCGCCGTCCTGGAGGAAAGTCTGTCTCTGAACCACACTGCTCAAGGTGAGTCTGACACACACACACACACACACACACACACACACACACACACACACACACACACACTGCTGAGGGTCAGTCAGAAAGACAGACACACCCAACTGGAAACACCAAGGGGATGTCAGTAGTTGTGTTTTTCTCTCTTTGCAGGTCTTGTGGTCAACATAACCGCCGCCTCATCCAGACTGTCCGTGGTGAAAGAGAGCGTTCGTAACGCCTCCCGGCTCCTCCCGGGCCACTCCGCCCTGCTGGTCAGCCTGGCCAACGGGACCAGCGAGGTGGTGCAGGAGGCCAAGCAGCAGGTCGTGGTGGCCGGGGCCAGCCTCCAGAGGGCGCTGGAGAGGCTGGAGCTGCTGAGGGAGAGGCTGGAGGAGTCTGAGGCTGCCGTGGCCCGGGCCAACACCTCCGTCACAGCCACCAACACTCTGGTGTCTGACTCCCACAGCACAGGTGGGTCTGGAGCGACCACACAGGGGGGGATGGGTGTGTGTGTGTGTGTCCACTAGGGTTGCAAAATTCCGGGAATATTCAAAGTTGGAAACTTTCCACGGGAATTAACGGGAATTTACGGGAATAAACGGGAATTAACGGGAATAAACGGGAATAAACGGGAATAAACTGGAAATATAGGGGTAATTTAACTGTATTTACCTTGTCATAAGCAGACATGCATGCAAACATTTATAATACAACTTTTAAAAATGTAATTTTTTACTTTTTGGACATTTTGGTACCAAATAAACTTGGTATTAAAATGAACATGGCTTCAGATTACCAAGTAATCAATAGGCTAGGTAATGACAAACAGGGTTGGGAAAGTTCACTTTCTACATGAACTAGTTCAGTTCATAGTTCACAAATTTTAAAATGAACTAGTTCAGTTCATAGTTCATAATTCAAAATGTTTAACTAAGTTCACAGCTCCAAAAATGTATTTCAATATGTTGCAAGCTATAATTGAAATCTCTATCTGTTTGCAATACCGCTCTTGGCCTCTACGCAATTCGGCGCTCTCACACTTGCCAGGCATAGGGTTGAAACGTTCAGACGCAACACTGATGACAAAGACGTTCAAAAACAACAGAACGTTTTATGTTTACGTTTATGTTTCTGGCAGACAATGTTTCCAACCAGCTGCATTCAGGGTCCAGCTGAGCTAGGCGTGCATAGACTTGTTCTCAACTACATTTAAGTTCCCCGTTATATGCTTGTGCAAAAAAACGTTGGCTGATTTTTGTTTTCAAAATTCCCAAAATTCCCGAGCCAAAATTCCCGTGGAAACTTTCCGGAAACTTTCCGGAAATTTACCGGAAACTTTCCGCCCCTTTGCAACCCTAGTGTCCACAAATACTTGAGTCCATGTGCCTGAGGCTGAGTTCGCTCTGTGGAGAGTTAGAGGCTGTTGTTGTTGTTGTCGTGGTTCCTGACGTCATCTCTGCCGTGTCTCCAGCGAGCGCTGCCGAGCAGAAGCTCCAGGAGGCGGAGTCTCGGACAGAGCGGCTCATGGAGCGGCTCAAGCCGCTAAGGATGCTGGGAGAAAACCTGGGACGCAACCTGTCGGACATCAGAGAGATGATCAACCAGGCTCGCAAGCAGGCGGCTTCTGTGAGTACACACACACACACACACACACACGCACACACACACACGCAGTCTCCTAGTCTCTAACCCCACGCCCCTGCTGTGTGTGTTCCTCAGATCAAGGTGGCCGTGCAGGCCGACAGAGACTGTGTGAGAGCGTACAGACCAGACGTGTCCTCCAGCAACTACAACAGTCTGACCCTCACGCTGAAGACGACACAGCCTGACAACCTGCTCTTCTACATGGGCTCCCCCGCCACTGTGAGTCTTACACATACACACACACACACACACACTCACACATACACATACACACACACACACACACACACACACTCACACATACACACACTCTTACACAGACTTAACTTTTTCTTCTGTGTTCCCTGTGTGTGTCAGGTGGATTACCTGGCTTTAGAGATGCATGCTGGGAAGGTGGCATTGCTGTGGAACTCGGGGTCAGGCCACACCCGCCTGGAACACCCTGACATCACCATCAACGACAACAGCTGGCATCGTATCAACGTCACACGGTATGATACAGTAGAGCGCAGTAGAGCACGGTAGATTGGTAGCAGATCTCCCTCATGGTTCTGACAGGTGTGTGCTCTGTCACCATGGTCCATCCTAGGTTTGGTCGTCATGGCAGCCTGACAGTGCACCGGCTGGAGTCTGAGCCGTTACGGGTGGTGAAGGGCTCGTCACCGGGAGACGCTACCGTCATGGACGTCGACAACTCCACCCTCATCTACGTAGGAGGGCTGGGGGAGAGGATCATGGTAGGGAACCAACCTACTCTGACCTAGCTCCTCCTACAGTCTAACTCCTCCCACCCCACCGTAGCCCCTCCCCCCCTGACCCCTCTCTCTCTCTGTAGACTCCTCCAGAGCTGAAGCAAAGGTTCTTCCGGGGTTGCCTAGGTGACGCTGTCCTCAACGAGAGGAACATCGGCCTGTGGAACTATGCCGAGAGAGAGGGAGCCTGCAAGGGCTGCTTTATGAGGTACACACACACACACACACACACACACACACACACACACACACACACACACACACACTCTCCCCTAAACCTCCCTCTCTAACCTCATCCTCCTCCTCTTTTGCCTCACCTCCCTCCTCCCCACCCTCCCCCTCCTCCTCCTCCTCCCTCCTCCTCCTCCTCCCTCCTCCCCTCTCCTCCCCCTCCTCCTCCCTCCTCCTCCTCCTCCCTCCTCCCCCCTCCCCCTCCTCCCTCCTCCCTCCTCCTCCTCCTCCCTCCTCCCCTCTCCTCCTCCTCCTCCTCCTCCTCCTCCTCCCTCCTCCCCTCTCCTCCTCCCTCCTCCAGCCCCCAGTCAGAGGAGACATCGTTTCACTTTGATGGCAGTGGGTACTCAGTGCTGGAGAAGCCTCTTCGCCCCACCGCCACCTTCATCGTCCTGCTCTTCAAAACTCTCTCTCCCAACGGCCTGCTGCTGTACCTGGCCTCCAACGGCACTGTACGTACACACACACACACATACACACACACATATACACACACACACATTCACACACTCACATTCACACACATATACACACAGTGATGCTCAGTGATTGACGTGTTCCTGTGTTCCAGAGGGACTTCCTGTCCATCGAGCTTGTGGAGGGCAGGGTACGTCTGACCTTTGAACTAGGGTCAGGTCCTCTGCCTCTGACTTCTACGAAAGCCTACAACACTGGAGTCTGGTACAAGATCACCCTGCAGAGGAACAAGCGCAAAGGTGAACCCCTCTCCACCCTTCACGTCTCCTAGGTTACCTGTCTGTGATGTCACATTAACCCCTCCTCTCCCTCCACGTCTCCTAGGTTACCTGTCAGTCATGGCCGCTGACAACTCGTCAGAGAAGGAGATCCTGGAGGGCGAGTCTCCAGGCTCCGCCTCCGACCTCAACCGCTCCGACCGTGATCCAATCTACATCGGGGGCCTGCCCATGTCTCGACCAATCAGGTACGCAGAGAACTGCGACCACAGGTGCTATTGGCTCAATCCAGGCTCAATCTTGATAATGCGTGTGGAAGCGTCTCTGATGATGTCCTTCCCCAGGAGACAGGTGGTGGCCCGCTCATATGTGGGCTGTATTAAGAACATGGAGATCGCCCGCTCCAACTTCGACCTGCTCCGAGACTCGTACGGCGTGAAGAAGGGCTGTGTGCTGGAGGTACCTGGGAGCACCTTCTCTGCGCCTGCTTCATCCCTCTCTCTCCATCTCCATCTAAACTCATCCCTTCTTCTCCATCCATCTCTCTCCATCCAACCTGTGCATTTGTTTGGTTTAGGTTTCACCTACTAACACACCTCTCTTTACGTGGCCCTTTTCCAGCAGCACAAAATCAACAAAAAACAAACAAAAAACATTCAGTACAAATGTTTGTGTGCGTGTGTGTTCCAGCCTATCCGCAGTGTGTCGGTGCTGAGAGAGGGCTTCGTGGAGCTGGGTCCTGTCTCCCTCGGCCAGCAGGGGGAGCTGTTTCTGTCCTTCTCCACCAGGAACGACACTGGCGTCATCCTGGCCGGCTTCAGCCGCGCGGCCACACGCCAGCGCAGACAGACACGCCAGGTAGATATACACATGTCTAGATCTGACAACTATATACTTTATAGACATAGATTTGGGGGTCAGATGACTGAGCGGTTAGGGAATCGGGCTATTGATCAGAAGGTTGCCGGTTCGATTCCTTGCCATGCAATATGATGTTGTGTCCTTGGGCAAGGCACTTCACTCTACTAGCTTCGGGGGGAATGTCCCTGTTCTTACTGTAAGTCACTCTGGATAAGAGCGTCTGCTAAATGACAAAATGTAAATTTGACATGGATCCGTGTGTGTGTGTGTACTCTAGCCCTTCCTAGCAGTGCAGCTGGTGTCGGGGAAGTTGGAGGTGCAGGTGTGCATCGTGGAGGGGGGCAGCGTCCACAAGACGGTGGTCAAACCTCGGTCCGGAACGTTCTCCGACGGGCTAGAACACTCTCTCATCCTTCACAGGAACCGGAAGTGAGTGTCGCCATGGAGACCTTCCCCTTGGGAGACCTGACTCGGGGTCAGAATAACAGACAGGCATGCAGGCTGGTCCTATCTTGAGTGGTGTGCGTGTGTCTTTCAGGACTCTGACGGTGCGGGTGGATGAGGACCACCACGAGTCGATGCGTCTGTCTCTGTCGTCTGAGCGGGCCGTTCTGTCTCTGACGGCTGTGTTCCTGGGAGGACTCCCCCCAGGAGAGGGAGACTCCGCCCTCAGGACCACCGCCTCCTTCCACGGCTGCCTCAGGAACCTCGCCCTCAATGCCGTGTAAGGAGCGCATGCAGTCTCCCAAGCATGTCTGGCTAGAAACTCCGATGGACAGAAAGGAGATGATAGTGAGGGGAGAGGAGAGAGAACGAGAGAGGAGAGAGAGAGAGGAAGGGGAGACAGAGGGAGGGGAGGGAGAGCCTTCTGGTCCACTAGTGTCTTGTGTGGTCAAACTGTGTGTTTGTGTGTGTGTGTGTGTGTGTGTGAGGTTCTGACTGTGTGTGCTCTGTCCCCCAGGCTAATGGACCTATCCAGGGCGGTCCGGTACCAGGGAGTGGACCTGGACAGCTGTCTGCTGGAGGAGAGGCCTAGCAGGATCCTCATACCTGACGACCCAGAGCCAGAACCCACCCCCGCTCCCGCCCTGCCCCCACCCCCGCCCCCCACAGGGCTCAGCACGCTCACACCAGGGCCCCTCACGGTAGGCACACACACTCTCTCACACACTCTAACGCAGACACACACTCGCATATGCGCTGACACACTCACGCGCTCTGTTTGACGATTGGTCGTCTTCTCACTGTAGTGCGCGTCGGAGGAGGAGCCTGGCGTGATGGGCGACGCCCACCACTTTGGTGTCTCCAGACACAGTCACATGGTTGTGAGGATCCATCCCAACCATGTCAGGAAGAGGTAACCATGGAGAACATTCAGTACCGGGAGCTATCCCATGGGGTTGCATTATTTCCTGTATTTGGCCAGAGTGCTTCTTAACTGTTTGAATCTATTATTCATTAGAAGGTCATGCACTTCTGAGATTCAACAGAGATCATGTTACACACACACACACACAGATAGTAACAAACACGCAATAGCTAGTCCACGGTACGTTTGTCAAAGCCTGGTCAAGTGACCTCCTCTCCTCTCTCCTCTAGTTTCTCTCTGAAGCTCTCAGTGCGTACCTCTGTCCAGAGTGGTCTGCTCTACTACATGGCTCATGCCAACCAGATGGACTACGCCACTCTGCAGCTGCAGGGGGGGCACCTTGTCTTCACCTGCGACCTGGGCAAGGGCCCCGCCTCCGCCTCCCTCCCCCTGCTCGTCAACGACGGACACTGGCACACGGTGAGTAGCCCCAAGGCATGCTGGGATGGGACGGGTAGACGCAGCCCTCATCTTTAATGAGAACGATAGTTAACCTGTGTGTGTGTGTGTGTGTGTGTGTGTGTGTGTGTGTGTGTAGGTGAAGACAGACTTTAACAAGAAGACTGCGATGCTGAGTGTGGACGGGGAGTCTTCAGCACCGGTCCAGATCAGAGGGAACACTCTGGACGTAGAGAACCAGCTGTACCTGGGAGGGCTCCCACACACCTACACCGCCAAGAAGATAGGAAACGTAGGTCACACACACACAACCACACTCACACCTACACCTGCACACACACACACGCTCAAACACTCACATCCCCACACACACACAACCACACTCACACCTACACCTGCACTCACACACGCTCAAACACTCACATCCCCACACACACAACCACACTCACACCTACACCTGCACTCACACACGCTCAAACACTCACATCCCCACACACACACAACCACACTCACACCTACACCTGCACACACACACGCTCAAACACTCACATCCCCACACACACAACCACACTCACACCTACACCTGCACTCACACACGCTCAAACACTCACATCCCCACACACGCACTCTTTTACACGGCTAATGCTTGTAGAGCTGTCGTTCTCTCGGTTCCCCAGGTGACCCACAGTTTCGCCGGGTGTATTCAGTCGGTGATGCTGAACGGTGTGAAGCTCAATACCCAGAATCCCCATGGGTCCCATGGCTCCGCCCCCTGCTTCACACACGCCCAGATGGGCTCCTTCTTCAATGGGTCGGGTCACGCCGCCCTCAGTGAGTCCCTTCTCTAACTCCTCCCCCTCCCCCTCCAGCTCCTCCCGTGTCCTCTACATTAGATACACTCAGGAGGGTGAGCAGTGTGTGTGTTTGTGTCTAACCTGGTCTCCTCCGTCTGCAGTGCGTGACGGTTACAAGGTGGGCTCGGACGTGTCGGTGTCGCTGCAGTTCCGTACCTGGGCACCAGAGGGCGTGCTGCTGGGGGTGAGCAGCGCCAAGGTGGACGCCATCGGCCTGGAGATCACCAACGGACAGGTGGGCGGAGCCGTCAGGGTGGAGGCAGGGGCGAGGAGGATCCCTCACGTCGCTCTGTGAATGGCGTCTTAACAGAAACAATGTTGAAATAACAGTGGCTTGTTCTTTTGTTTATGTCTTCCCGCCCCCCTCAGGTGGTGTTCCACGTGAACAACGGAGCGGGTCGCGTGTCGGTGGCGTCGGGGCGTGGCTCCCGGCTGTGTGACGGCCTCTGGCACACCCTGCTGGCCAGGAAGACCAAGAACAGCCTGAGCCTGACCCTGGATGGGGTCACGACCCTGACCCAGAACCCCCACCCTCAGTCCACCTCCGCCGAGACCAACGACCCCATTTACGTGGGGGGCTTCCCTGGTATGCACACCCCACACACACTAGCGCGCACACACACACTTTTGGTCATGTTCTGCAATTCATCACACTCACATTCTCCTGTCTCTCTCTCTCCTCCTCCTGCCCTCCTGCCCCTGCCCCCCCCCCTCTCCTCAGTTGGCGTAAAGCAGAACTGTCTGACCACCAGGAGCTCATTCCGAGGATGCATGCGGAACGTTCACCTCATCAAGGGTCATGTGACCAACGAGCTGAACCTTAGTACCGCCTTCTCTCTGATGGGGGTCACCCCACACTCCTGTCCTGCTAGTGCTGCCTAACAACCATACCATAATATCAACATGACATCACAATACGAGCACCGTTATCATGCCAACCACAACCTTGCTGCAGTGTTACCTAGTTACTGTGCATCTAAACATGAACTCTGGTTGTTTTCACAATACCTCAGGATCACAGGACTTGAATCCCAACATTAGATATTTGACCTTCGATATGAAATATGAAACAATGTTGTTTTAACTACCATGTATGTTTTAGTTTGTGAAAATCAAGTCATTTTGAAAAAGTGATTAAGACAGTGATTCTGTATTTTTGTAATTTCTTCTGACTTCCCCATATTGGACACCAGCAAAATGTAATGTTTGAATTTGATGTCACAGAGAATTCTTATTTGCTAATAAAATACACAAGATAAATGTTAGCCTTCCACCACCTTTCTTCTAACATTATGATCAAAAAGAGGAGAGACAAAGATTCCATTTGGATTCAGTTGGTTCTATTCTGTTACTCATGGTTACAGGAAGCCTTGAGGCCAAACAACATGGCCTCAGGCCAGCAGCAGGCAGAGCATAGTCATCATAGGAATAATAAGAATAAAAATAATAAACTTAAACCATAAAAAAATGAAAAATCTGTACAGAATCAAATTCAGAGTTTGTTCATGCAGCACTTCATCCTTGTTACACACACACACACACACCACACACACACACGCACACACACAGGGTTCAAATTGAGCTCACAATACTGCAAATGAGGGCCAAGTACACAGTGTTGTGGTTAGAGTGTAGACTACTATGGCACTGGGAAAATGGGGTTAACATAGCTCTTGCTCATTCTCTCTCTCTCTTTCACACATACACACACACACGCATGTGCACACACACAGCAGGTAAACATGGTTCGGTAAGGTCAGAGTTCAAACACTTGTCAAAACACTTTAATATGGCAACTCCATAGTCCACGACCACCTCCTCCTCTCTGTAGTTCTGCTCCCAACTTCCTGTAGTACCGTCCCTTCCTTCCTGTAGTCATTTCCCAACTTCCTGTAGTTCCTCTCTGTCCTGCCAGCAGCGTGCTGTGTGGAGTGAGGACATACGGCAGCGGTGGGTTGGTTCCGTATCAGCCTCCCAGACGTCCTCCTGGGAGCACAGCAGAGGAGTAGGGGGACGTGGAGGAGTGCCGTGGGGGAGGAGGGGGACGTGGAGGAGTGCCGTGGGGGAGGAGGGGGACGTGGAGGAGTGCCGTGGGGGAGGAGGGGGACGTGGAGGAGTGCCGTGGGGGAGGAGGGGGACGTGGAGGAGTGCCGTGGGGGAGGAGGAGGGGGACGTGGAGGAGTGCCGTGGGGGAGGAGGGGGACGTGGAGGAGTGCCGTGGGGGAGGAGGAGGGGGACGTGGAGGAGTGCCGTGGGGGAGGAGGAGGGGGACGTGGAGGAGTGCCGTGGGGGAGGAGGAGGGGGACGTGGAGGAGTGCCGTGGGGGAGGAGGGGGACGTGAAGGAGTGCCGTGGGGGAGGAGGAGGGGGACGTGGAGGAGTGCCGTGGGGGAGGAGGAGGGGGACGTGGAGGAGTGCCGTGGGGGAGGAGGAGGGGGACGTGAAGGAGTGCCGTGGGGGAGGAGGGGGACGTGAAGGAGTGCCGTGGGGGAGGAGGAGGGGGACGTGGAGGAGTGCCGTGGGGGAGGAGGAGGGGGACGTGGAGGAGTGCCGTGGGGGAGGAGGGGGACGTGGAGGAGTGCCGTGGGGGAGGAGGAGGGGGAAGTGCTACGGTTTAGTCCTCCTCAGTAGTGGGGTACCAGCCTGGGTAGACCAGAGGCTCAAGTGCTCCTTCATCCCACAAGGCCTCAGCATGCTCTTATCACACAGATAAACATCCCTAAAGCTGAGCATAATAATGATGATTAAGATATCAATAATACAAAAGCAGATAAGATAGGTTAGTGGTTATAGAGATACTGTGGCAGGTCGAGGTCAGTATAGACCGTCAAGCCAATCATGACCCTTGACCCCCCTGTTGGTGGTAAGTATGACATCACAGAGGTTGGTGCAAGACAACCGTGATGACCAGCACTCTTGGTTGCTAGTCACGTAACATCTGAGATGTTCTGTCCACCAGGGGGCAGTGTAGCACTGTCTGGCCTGAGGCCAGCAGCGCTGCGGGTATCTGGATCAGGGTTAGGGTTCGTCTGGTCAGATGGCTTAGTCTGTCAGCGCGACGGTTGAGTTTGTTTGTGAAGTCTGTTTGTCTGTTGACAGCTTGTGGCAGGATATGGTATTTGTTGACGGACTGGCGGTACAGGTTGTGTTCAGGACCTGTGGGAGGCCAGGCGGGCTTAGTGTCTGTGTGGCTGTGCTGTGAGGCTCAGACACATTCAGGTGGGGCTGTGCTGTGAGGCTCAGACACCTTCAGGTGGGGCTGTGCTGTGAGGCTCAGACACCTTCAGGTGGGGCTGTGCTGTGAGGCTCAGACACCTTCAGGTGCGTCTGGGCTGGGCTTCAGCACCCACTCACAGGTGGGGTTGACCTGGTACACCTCCTGTAGGTGTGTCTCCGGGTCCAGACAGCGCTCACCTGACAGGAAGCAGGAAGCAGGAAGCAGGAAGTGTTAGTCAGGGCAGCTCAGGCCAATCGGAGACACTGATGAACATTATGTTAGAGAGCATTCTGATATAAAGACAAATAAGAGAAAGAATGGTGATATCCCAACAGGAACAATAGCGATAACTGATGATTGCTTGATAATGATAAAGACACACAGATGATAATGACATCAACGATAACCAAATGCGGTACTGACGATGACTCTGATAATGATACGTACCGATGTTCCCTCCCACCTCAAACAGACAGGCCCTGCTCCTCCTGGTGCCGTGCCTGAGGAAAACAGGATGTTAGTGAAAGCTATGATGACTGATGATGGTATAATGTTGATAATGTTGATTATGCTGCTATAAGGAAACTTTGAGGAGGTCTGGAACTGGTTCGGATCAAGTCTAATAATGTAGAAGATGTTGTGTCTGATAATGTAGAAGATATTGTCTGTGTCTGATGATCCTGGAGATGTTGATGTTAGAACTGACCCGTTCTCACAGTCGAAGCGGGCCATCACATCTTTGGCCTTAGTCTCACTGTCCAGGAGTATCGCCATGGAGACCTTAGTGTGTAGTGGGGCGTGAACTCGGATGACCCCTTCATGCAAGTCGGTCACCTGCGGAGGAATGGCGCCGACACAGTCAACACACAGCGTCAACATAAATGTCCCCGCAGTCTTCGAAGTCTGATTTGCCCACGCTCCTCCTCTCTCTCTCACCCCCACTCCTCCTTCATCTCCCCCCCTCCCCCCTCACCTCACTCCTGGGTGTCTTGTCTCCCCCCCTCACCTCACTCCTGGGTCTCCCCCCTCCCCCTCACCTCACTACTGGGTGTCTTGTCTCTCCCCCTCCCCTCCCCCCTCACCTCACTACTGGGTGTCTTGTCTCTCCCCCTCCCCCCTCACCTCACTCCTGGGTGTCTTGTCTCCCCCCTCACCTCACTCCTGGGTCTCCCCCCTCCCCCCCTCACCTCACTCCTGGGTGTCTTGTCTCTCTCCGTGGTCCTCCTGCGGAGAGGCAGCAGCCTCCTCTTACTCTTCTCTGATCCCGGCTGCTTCCTCCTGTCCGACGCTTCGTTCATCTTCCTCACCTGGGACAGCAGGAAGCTGGGCACCTGAGGAAGAGGAGGAGGAGGAGGGGAGACAGAGGAGATGGTTGAGGAACACAAAGACATGTTGTCATGTTTGATTTCATTTCTCTTTCTGTCTCTCTCTTTCTCTCTCTCTCTTCCTCGTCTGTGGGGGTCTCTGACTCACGGTCCAGAGCAGGTCCTGGTGCGTGATGAGCAGCCTGACCAGGGCGGCGGCCCCTGCGGCCCCCTCCATGTCCTCAGGACGGGGGCTGTGGCCCCTGCATGTCACCAGGTTGGGGGCCACGATCATGGAGACGTTCCACAGACTCATCCGGTTCTGCTGCTCGCACTCCACCACCTTCCTCAGGAACTCCAGCAGAGCCTGGGACACACACACACACACGCATCAACACACACGCTTACTGGGGGGGCCAAGACACATGTAGGATGATGGTGTGTGACGGTGTGACTGTGTGTGTGTGACTGTTTGTGTGTGTGTGTGTGTGTGTGTGTGTGTACCTTCAGAGTGTCTCGGTTGGCCTCTGGAAGCAGCATGGTGAGGAGGTGGAGAGCCTGGACCTGGTGAAGGGGGGAGGAGATATCTGACAGAGAGAGAACACACACTCAGTATCCACTAACAACACACACACACACACAGGTTTTCATGTTACATCTGTGGACAGTTATTCTACAGTGTTCTTGCTCGAGTGTGTCGAGAGTGCTCGCGTGTCTGCGTCTGTGTGTATTTCCCTGTCGTGTGTGTGTGTGTGTGTGTCTCACCCTGGACAGCGGTGAAGGCAGGCAGGTGTTGCAGGGTGAGGAGAGGGCAGGGGAGCTCTCTGATGAACATCTTCAGCAGGCCAGCTGCGTCGTTGTGCCTCACCTGGTCCCAGTCGAAGCGGTCCTCGTAGAACTTCGACTCCAGCTCCTGGCGAAGGTGCTGAAAACACGAGTAGGCGTTAGCTGATCCTATATCCACGACACGTATTATGATGCGAGCGTATATGAGAGGGAGGTGGAGTGTGTGTGTGTCAGTACGTGTGTGTGCGCGTGTCTTACCTTTACTCTGGAAGCAGATCCTGGTACTCTGAGAATCCCCTCTGTCTGGAGCCCGGTCTGTTCTAGCTTGGACAGGAGCTACGCACACACACACACACACACACCTACGTCAGAAGTGTGCCAACACGTGCATTTAAACATACGTATTGTGGCCTGTCTTTCCTCTTCCTCCTCTGTGTAAGAGCTGAATCATGGCCAACAGGGAAATCAGCCATCTTATCACTGCCTCGCCATCTCTGAGCTGTCAATCAAACCGCAGTCATGCAGGAAGGACATGCTCGGAGAGTTTGACAACAGTTCGGCAGGGTTGAACAGAGGACTTGTGTCTTGGACTGAGTCTTGAATAGAATATTACACAGAAGGAAAAACAGTGTCTGAGCCAGCAACCTGATAACCTTCAGCTGCCCCTCTCCTCCCCCTCCTTCTCTCCTTCCCTCCCCTCTTCCCTCCCCCTTCTCTATCTGCGCCACAGCCACAGAAACCCTATCAGTTGTTATCTCTCCCAGTCCAGAACAACACTTGGCGGATCCTCCCAGTTCCCTCTATCTCCACAGAGAGACACATCTTTTCCATCAAAGACAGTCCTGCCCCTTCACTACTACCAGCTAAACACAGCAGTCTCAGCTACAGCCTCCCCCCCTTCTCTCTCTCAACAACATGATCCCCCCTCCCACCACTGTTTCCTAACTGCCAGTCAGCATTTCCATTCAGGATCACTCTTTATCAGCAGCCCCCCAGAGTAGCCTCCAATGCAGGACCAACATATCAGATCCCTTGCTAGCTACGCTAAGCTAGCTAAGATAGCTACACATAGTATGCGTTGAATACTAGACTAAGCAAGTTACGGTAACTATGCTAACCGAGCAGGTTTCCCTTTACTATATCTGTGCCTGTTTAATTAGTCAGCTTCTACACTGCATCTAGAGTAGACTAAGCTAAACTGTAGTTAAGCTAACCCTAAGCCCTTTCTCCACAGCATCCTGATATCACAGCTAGCTGCCTAACAGATGGCCCAGCTATTCCTCCAAGCTCCAGGCATCCAGACAATCCCAAGGTTAGGGGTTGGATCTTAGCTTGTCTGGCCTTGCTCCTGGAGGACAGCTGCTGCCCACACCCCAACACCACTTTAAAAACACAGCAGCTCTCAGTCTGAAATAGCTCACACAGGCCTATGGGATCTGAAAGTCTGCAGGAAGGGATTTCCTGAACCCAATACCCCTGAAGCCTGTTTGGTATACCACAGGGGAGGGGCTTGGGGGAGGGCTTGGGGGAGGGGGGGAAGAAGCGTACCTTTCTGAAGACGAGTGGAACCTTAGAACCCGGAACCTTCTTCCTGTCGCTCTCCAGCAGCGTGGTCAGAGGAACTCCAAAGATGCCACTCTCTGGACAAGCAACAGAAAGATAGACAGAACCCACATGTCAATTATAGAAGCATTTTGTCAAATCAAAACTAGTTTCTTCTAAAATAAACGCTTAGTCCCCCCAAAAATACGAAACTTGAAAGCTCCAGAGGCAGAAAAGGGTCTCACCTCTGGCCTTGCTGCGAGCAGCCCTGTAGCGTTTCAGTTCGATGCCCAGAGCGTGGTAAAAGGTTGTTATTTCTATCAGTGCGATGTAGCCCACCTTCTTCATGTCCTCACAGGACAGGTCCTGGACACACGTCAGACCCAGCCTTGGCCTGGGCAGCTGGAACGGCTACACACACACACACACACATACACACACACTTTGTGAGTTTGTCCATCATGGTAAAAACGATGTTGTGATGCTCACATTCGAAACAAATACCGGT
Source organism: Mallotus villosus (assembly GCA_903064625.1). Taxonomy (NCBI): domain Eukaryota; kingdom Metazoa; phylum Chordata; class Actinopteri; order Osmeriformes; family Salangidae; genus Mallotus; species Mallotus villosus. The sequence goes on from CAEFZP010001019.1 coordinate 82,035, forward strand.
AAACACTGTCTCAGAAACAGTTCGATGAGAGATCAGCCTGACCTGCAGGTTGGGGTCGTCTCTTCGGAGGCGTTGGCAGTCGTGGCAGGCCCCGCCCCTGCGGTGAGGAAGAACGCCCTCAGAGTAGGGCACGTCGCACAGCAGCTCCCCCTGCTGGTCCGGAGGGATAGGACGCTCCGAGACAGCCTCCACTGGGGAGAAGCTAGGGCACGCAGGACGCACTGGAGACACACACACACTCCATGATAATCACACACACACACTCCATGATAATCACACACACACACTCGTGGTCACTAGCGCACGGTGAGACACACTCAACTCACCTCTAGAGGGGGTTCTGTGGATGGTCTTGGTTTGGGTGCGACCATGAGCTGTGGTTTGTTCGTTAGAAGGGGCGTGTCTATCGGAGGTGGAGCGTCCACGAAAAGGGGCGTGTCTGTTAGACGGGGTGTGTCGTAAGGAAGGGGTGTGTTGGTCGGAAGGTGAGTGGCCATTGGGTGAATTAGGAGTCACATGGGGCACTGGTGCTACAGGCTGGAAGGAATGTATACACTGTCATCATAAACAACATGCCCACCATTATTTTCAGGTACCTTACAATAATAATAACAACCATAGAACAAACGATCATTGTAAAATAGCTCAACTAGTGCCAACGCCCTAAGTTACATTATTCATGATGTACTCATAGGATACATATTCATCATCAAGTCAATACAAAATTTTAAGTACATGTTTATAGGATGCATGATCATTATAAAGCACCATCGAAATGAACATGAGTACTGGTACTTTTGGTACTGGACTAGTGTGTCATGGGGTGTCAGTTGTCTGTGTACATTTGACTGTGTAAGAATGTGTTTTTGAGAGAGTGAGTGTGTATCTAAGGTACAATAGAATGTCAACCAGCAGCACAAAGAAACAGTTTGGATGACAGTTTCAGACACATAGAACATTCTGGAACTCAGTTTAGGATACCAGAGAGCCCAGCAGGTGCTAGCAAAGGTTCTACACACACACACACACACACACTCATGTACAGAGCCAAATTCAGTTAGAGTCAGCTGGAACTTGCACAAACAGGCACCAATCAGGATCAGATGAACACTGAAGCTGGTCTGTGTGTCCATAAGGGTTGATGCAGACTGACTGCTTGTTTGTGTGAGTGTGTGTCTGTGTGTGTGTTCCAGCTGAGTGTGACTCATATCTCTGCCCTTCTGCCAGATCAGTGAGTCACCGTGGAACCTCGTGTCACCCTCTATGTTGAGGGGGATGGAATTAACCGCAACACCCGTCCGTCCGTCCGTCCGTCACAAAATTCCTGCTACAAACTGGCAGGTGTCACTATCTGTCTGATTTACCTGTTTGACAGTCTGTCTGTCTGTCTGTCAGTCTGTCAAACTAAACCTCAATTACATCCTGTAACCTAACCTGCAATCCAGCTCTCCTCATTACAGCTAACACCCATCATTACGGGGATCACACTACGGTGCATCTGTCTCCTCCGCCACACTCCTTTCCGTAGGCCCTCCCACACGCCTGCCTCAGTCAGTAGGACAGGACTATTTGTGGAGGCGGAAGTGCAGTTGCCTGGGCAGGCAGGAGAGAAACGGCTCGTCATGTTTCAACCACAGAGCAGTCTGTCCGGACAACTGGGACAACTGGTAGGACTGGGCTGAAATAGAGTCTGGACTCCTGTCCTCCCACCTCCTCCCCTCCCGTCTCCTTCCACCTCCTCCCCTCCTCACAGACAAACACAGGTCAGGGTCAAGGGTCAGAGGTCAGGCTTGTCTTACCGGGGGGTCAGGTGTGGAGAACACGTCTCTGACGTGCCTGGTGTTCTGTCTGTTCCTCTTCCTCAGGGTCTGGGTGTAGTTGTCCACGCGTCGCTTCACCATGGCAGCCTGTGAGCGCGTCAGCGTCGACAGCAACACCTCCACAGGCCCCTCCCCCGGCGGCCCCCCTGGCCCCTCCCCCTGCGCCCCCGACACCAGCACCTCCAGCCCCGCCTCCGTAAGCCACGCCTCCTCCAGCTCCGCCTCTACAGACAGGGAGGAAGTCATCAGTCATCAATACAAAATATGGATAAGCAGTTGGGAATTGTGTGTGTGTGCAAGGTAGTGTGTGCATCAGTGTGTAAGGTAATGAGTGTGTGTGTGTGTGTGTACCGTCCATGCTGGCTCTCTCCAGCAGGTCTTGGTCTCCCCCACTAGCCTCCTCCCCCTCCTCTATACTCTTCACCTCGCTCCAGTAGTCCTCCATGGGGTCTGCTGTCAGGGGGGGGGCGGGAGGGGGGAGCAACAAGCCCCTGGGCGTCATCATCCTGCCTGGGCCCTGGTACTGCACCTTCCTGCAGTTAGGAGAAGAGGTTGAACATTTCTCTGCTCGGCTAAACTCTTGACCAACTCGCCAAGCGAGTTCACTGCAGTCCACTTCAGTCCACTGCATTCATTTGCTAGATTGTGTGTGTGTGTGTGTGTGTGTGTGTGTGTGTATGCGTGTATATGATTTCTATCATATACACGCATGAAATCTCTGGTGAAATCACAGGTCTTTGATCCCAGGGCTGATTCCTGATTGGTCAGAAGACCGAACACCTTTAGTGACCTCATGACCAGCCTTCTGGGTCACACAGACACACACACGCAGCCACACACACACACACACACACAACTGCTTATCTCACCCTCCACATGCAGCAAAACAACAAGACTAAGGGAGGTTGGGCCGGGAGCAGGGGGAGGTGGGGGAGGAGGGGGAGAGGTTAAGAGAGTCTTCCCCTGGCATGTGGGGGTTTCCTATCTAGTCACCATGGAAACATTTAGTGCATTCTAATCTAAACTGAACCACCTCAACCTCTCTCTCTTTTTCCCTCTTTTTCCCACTTTTTCTCTCTCTCTCCCCTTCTCTCTCTCTCTCTCTCTCTCTCTCTACAACTGCTGTCTACACAGGAGACTGTGCTCATCAGATTGCTGAACAATGACTGCTACTGTCTAAACATTGAAAAATTGATAAGCACAATATGTGTGTGTGTGTGTGTGTGCCAGGGGACGTCCGGCCTGGCTTCACTTAAGGGGCTGATATTGATTATTGTGCTAGTCCGGATATTGGCTGAGGGGGAACCCTTGTTGTAATGGCTTGGTTCCTCTGGGGCCCCTTTGGTGCAACACCTGATGAATCTCATGTTCAGAAGGAAGAATATGGATGGAACCATTACAGCGAGGCTGCACTTAGAGAACTCACACACACAGCAAACACACACACACACACACACACAGACACCCAATATTAAAATGTATTCTTGGGAGCTGCTATGTCTCTACTGAGGAACTATATTCTTCTTGATGTATTTATGTATGTGTGTGTGTATGTGTGTATGTGTGTGTGTGTATGTGTGTGTGTCTGTACAGTACACATGAGGATCAGGCATGTTGACACAGTAAGAGGTATGCTCAGCGTGTTGAAAAGCCGGTTCTCACTTATGCACTCCAGACCTATCTAAATGCACACTCTTACAAACTGATTAGCACCTTATCATTGGAAACTAGTTAACATGTGTGTGTGTGTGTGTGTGTGTGGTCCACCACAAGCAGGCAGGCAGACAAACAGGGGCTCTGACTCAAACACATTCCGTTCATACTACATTATCTCCATTCCTTTTCCAGAAATCATCATTTACCTAAACACCTCCTGTGAGTCACAACCGATACCTTCTATAGGACATTATCCTCATCACATCGATACCTTGTATAGGACATTATCCTCATCACATCGATACCTTGTATAGGACATTATCCTCATCACACCGATACCTTGTATAGGACATTATCCTCATCACATCGATACCTTCTATAGGACATTATCCTCATCACACCGATACACTACAAACTTCCAGTGCACACAGAGGGCTTTAGCTTCCCTGTCTATCCACACGCAACAGTTTACACACACACACACACACACACACTCACACACACAATACCTCAGCAGAGCCCGTCTTAGCTCCACCCGGTTGGCATATCCCCCTCGGCGTAACCAGCCTACCCCGGAGATCCCAGATCAGAGAACGGAGCCGTACCTGTCAGTCGTTCATCCAGCAGGACAGTAGACAGCAGAACTCTATTTAGCTCTTCGAAACATACTGAGCTCGACTTAACTACTAAACTCTACCGGACTCACCTAAACTACCAAGCTATGCTAACCTCTGCAGGGTACTCCAGTGATCAGGGCGAGTGAGAGCCGTGTGGTGCGAAACAAGCGAGCAGCTGTCCGAGCCAGGACGAGTGGGAGTGGCAGAGAGAGAGAGAGATTGAAGGGGGCGAGCGAGATAGAGCCGGAGGGGAGGGAGAGCAACAAAGAGAGAGGGAGGGGGGAAGAGAGACAGCGCTCAATCTCAGGATATCCTCTTCTGAGGACTGAGGATCTCTCTGAAACACAAGCTCATCCCTCCTCCCACATCCCCCCCCCCTCTCCTTCCCTCTCCCCCACCCCCAGTCTGCGGTAGGGCACTCTAGATTTCATTTCACTTCATGTTCAGCTCTCCTCCTCCTCCATCCTCCTCTACGCCTGTCATGTTATCCTCTTTAACAGCTCCTTCAAGATCCTCTTTGCCGTTTAGTGTTTACATCTCTCCCTCTCTCCCTCCGTCCTCCTCCCTCCGTAGTCATGCTGTCGTGTTTACACTCTATGACTCATCTAATATGGTTTCCTAAACAAACACAGACATGAAACACTCGAAATCCACCAAGCCAGACACAAAGGGCTTAGTTAGAGCTGGGTAATGATGGACGCTGGAGAGCCCCAGCAGGCCCAGAAGGAGAGGAGAGAAGGTAGGAAAGAAACATCAATATGGAGGCTTTTCCTTGATGAGCTGGGCAGATCTGTGTGGACCAACACGAACACACACACACACACACACACAGGGGGGCTGGAGCTGCACAGGCCCCCTGCACGGTATGTAGGTCAGTACTAACCAGAACCAGGTGGAAACGGACGGAATGATGGAGGGAAGGAGAAAGAATGAGATAAAGAGAAGGGAAGAGAGAGAGAGAGATAAAGAGAGAGAGTAAGAGAGAGGATTGTAATCTGAGATGGGAGCCTCCAATCATGACCCAATTCCTGCTGGAATGTCAACAGCAGAACCAAGGAGCCAGCGCGCACACACACACCCCATATTTCCTCCTCCTCCCCCTCTTCCTCTTCACTCTCCTTTATCTCCTCCTCCTCACCCTCACCCTCTTTCCTCTCGCACTCTAGTCTGGCTAGGATCCCATCTGTCAACAGTCTGTTAGAGCTACAGGTTGTTACTGCTCCGAGCAGAGTCTGCCAGTCTGGCTGGCGTCTGCTGTCCAACCCTTCCAGAAGCTCTCTCTCTCTATCCCTCCCTCACTCACACTCTCTCTCTCTCTATCCATCATCAGCTAAAAACCCTTTCCCTCTCTCATATTGATTAGATTGTTATTGATTAGATTGGTCTGACATCGGAGATCAGTTTACATCATGCTGTTTACGGGAGCTTATGGTGTAAAATGCTGACACCAACCTTTTTAATTTCAACACTGATGATGTCATTGAGGTAGAACCTTAACTCGGCTGGACCGGGACATATACACACTACAAATGCACACGCACACAAACACACAACAACCTCTCAAACCAATCGATACCAGACCATTAAAAAACCATCAGGGTTTGTGGGTGTGTGTATATGTGTGCGTGTGGTTACAGGGTAGAGACTGTGTGAATCTCAGCAGTGCTTAATATTTGGGTGAGAGGTGGTCAGATGCATGTTCCCTATTGGCCAACCCACTGCAGAGGATCTGTCACACGAAACACCTTCTTCCTGTTTGACCCTTTTCAATGGTGGTTACCTGAAATGTTGCCATGGTGCCAGATAAAGAATGGAGAAGTATTTCTAAAACTACTGAAACAATAACGTTTAAAAAAAGTATCTCTATCACAAACAAACCCCATCCCCTAATGACAAGTCTGCCGTTTGAGGTCTGGATTAGAGGAATCCAGTATGACTGTGGTACTGCTAGGAGAAGCCACAGAACTTCCCTGTTCTACCTGCAATTAATGTTCTTACTGGAGGAAATTTACATTTCTGTGCCCACACACACACACACACACACACACGCAGACACAATTCCCGGATGTTCAACAGAATTCAGTCTGCAGATGTGTGGCCCGCAGAGCTGGAAGAATAGACAAACGCGGAAGCTACTATACGTTTGCACGTATATATTCATATATGTATGGGTGTATGTATTATGTATATGTGTGTGTGTGTGTCTTCCTTGTGGTGATTATGTTCTATTCAAATCCGCTCCGCCAGCCCCCTACACTGGTCATGCAAAACAAACCTGCTGGACAAACTACAGAAACCAAGGTGACACATAATCTACCGATACTACAGACCTCTATCTTTCTCTATCATTTTCCTTTTCTCTGCAACCCCTTTCTCTCATTCTCTCATCATTTGCCCTCTCCCTCATTAAGTGTGTTTACCTGGGCATGATGTCATCTATATAACAAAACCTTCCAAGCTGAATCAGTAAAGTCCAGTAGTAGTTTTCTGAGATACAGTCCAGTATAGTCCAGTAGAGTCTCTCTGAGATAGAGTCCAGTAGAGTCTCTCTGAGATAGAGTCCAGTAGAGTCTCTCTTATATACAATCCAGTAGAGTCTCTGAGATACAGTCCAGTAGAGTCTCTCTGAGATTGAGTCCAGTAATCTTTGAGGTAGAACAGAGGTCGTCCAGTCGAGCAGAGCGTGTGGCTATGGTTTCTCTGGGAGCTGAGCACTAACTAACCCAGTGAAGCTACAGGTAGGATACTTTAGAGGAGAGTACAGCAGGGAGGGACACAGCTGTGTGTGCGTGTGTTTGTTTGGAATGTCACCCGCGCACATTTTCTTCACACCTCCACAGGAAGAGGACATGAAGAATTCGTAATTCTAATGCTGTGATGTCATCCTCATCCTTGTTCTCCATTGGCTGACACAGACGGCAAGGAAACTGACTTCTGAGGAACAGCTAATGCCCTGTTCCCTATGGGGTCATGTTTGTTGATGTTTCTGTCCATCCCAGACTTATTATCTCCTTCCTCGTTCACAAACACTTTATCAACGCCAAGTTGCTGCAGTTAACTGTATGTACACATAATGGTTGCCCATTCAACCCCTCCACCACCACAAACATTACATTATAGTGATGGGGCCATTACATTATGATTTGTGGTGTGTGTGTGTGTTATGTTCCGTGTGTGTGTGACAGAATGAGAGTGTGTCTCTACAGTGCTAATTAGTGTTGGTTCAGAGAGTAGAGAGCTTCATTCAGCTGCTACAAAAGCTGTATTCATCCCTGACACCTGACCCCATTCATTGTTCCTCTCTCTCACACACACACACACACACATTGCACCAAGCAGCTTGAAAGTAATCCTGCCTATAGCCCAAATGCCCCAACCCATATGGTAGGTCAACATACACACTTGCACAGCTGAGACATGGGAATAACGTGGAGTGAGTGAGCAGTCCATCATCAGTCTCCTCACTATCACCTGCTCTACTGTACTCTACTGCTGTACTCTACTGCTGTACTCTACTGCTGTACTCTACTGTTGTACTCCACTGCTGTACTCCACTGCTGTACTCCACTGCTGTACTCCACTGCTGTACTCCACTGCTGTACTCCACTGCTGTACTCCACTGCTGTACTCCACTGCTGTACTCTACTGCTGTACTCTACTGCTGTACTCTACTGCTGTACTCCACTGCTGTACTCTACTGCTGTACTCTACTGCTGTACTCTACTGCTGTACTCTACTGCTGTACTCTACTGCTGTACTCTACTGCTGTACTCTACTGCTGTACTCCACTGCTGTACTCCACTGCTGTACTCCACTGCTGTACTCCACTGCTGTACTCCACTGCTGTACTCCACTGCTGTACTCCACTGCTGTACTCCACTGCTGTACTCCACTGCTGTACTCCACTGTGAGGGGCTGAGGCTGAGGGAGGGGTGGTCAAGTAAGGGCATAGGTTGATGGTGAGGGAGGGGTTGTCATGCATTGTTGCTAAGGGCAATGGTGGCAGCTGGAGACAGTGCCAAAGTAGCTCATCATGACCTCACAACCACAATGACACATGACCCGGCACAGCTGGCCAATCGGAGCAGCTGCTCACATTCTGACCTGTCACATGACTGAACTGGCTGTTGTTGGAATGTTAGGGTTAGGTATTGCTCCATATGCTACCGCACACGCACGTGCGCACAGACAAGCGCGTGAACGCGTTGTTGGAAACTTCAGTTCAGAAGTGTCAGAAGTGAGAAACACACACCCGACTGTCCCGACAGGATGAACAGGATGAGAAACACATGAGTAACAGTTCCATAAAAACTTTCCAAGCCGTAAGGGGGGCGCCCTGCAGTACAACTCTCTCATCACATAAATAACGGAGCACTAAACCCGTTACCAGAGATACCACCGTTAAACACTATTTCCCACGCTCTCTCTCGGTCCCATTGTGGGACTCGAACACCACCTCACTGCCTCACCGGGAATCTAGTCCTGAAGTAGCGTTAACGAGTTTGTAAGACAATTTTCTAAACAGTTCTCAACAAAGTGTTTACCTGCTGAAACTTGCAGGAGACACCGGGGAAGCGTAGATGTCCTCCGCAAAGTGTATACTGGGATCGTATGAATGATAGCCGGTCAGGGTGACGCCACTAGAATCCGTCAGCTCCATCGCCGTTGATCGCCACAGTAGCATTATACACATAGGCCTGTCTGGCTACCGTCAACCGGTAAGTTTATTGAACTTCACATCAGGCACACGTGCCCCCACTTGTCTTGTGAGAAAAATAAATAAAGCGGTCTGTTTCTCTGTCCCCCTCGTGCGCTGACTGACACACTCGACACCATTGGAATCAAGCAAACGGGGGCCGTCGCTCTGGTCAACCAATCAGACGGGAGACCAGACTAATTTTCATAAAACACACTTCCACATGCAAATTAGATCACGGGCCAAATGTCAACACAGACCCGCACGCGTTTACTTTATCCCGGCCCGATTTGTTGTTTTAAAGTTTACATACCGGAGTCAAATGATAAGGTTTTGGATTATGATTTGCTTTAATGTCTTGTCCCATAGCCCAATGTCAGAGTGGTGATCTGAAACTGCCCTCTCCTCTGCCCTCCTCTCTTCTCCTCCTCTCTCTCTCTCCTCGCTCTTCTCCACCTCTCCTCCTCTCTTCTCTCTCCTCTGCCCTCCTCTCTCCTCCTCTCCTCCTCTCTCTCACTCTCCTCCTCTCTTCTCCTCTGCCCTCCTTTCCTCTCCTCTCTTCTCCTTTTCTCATTAAATGTTCATATTCAGGTTTCAATTGAGCCAAGCGAGGCAGGAACCCCTGCTCCCAGACCACCACCAGTCACTAAATGGACCTCCCCATGAGGAATCGGTCCCATTGTAGTCCCCAGGATCTCCCTTGGGGTCATGTGACACACGTACAGTAGGTGACAATGGGGTAAACCATGTGGGGTAGCTTTCCCTCTACACAAAGACACCCGATAGTGGACGTATCCATGGAGACCATACATCCCATAGAGAGCAGGACTTGGTCACTAGGGGTCAGAAAGGGGGGGCAATGATGTGACCACTGGGGTGTTCCCCTGCTGTCATCTGATAGGGAGTGACCTGTAGAGGTACAGTTAGATATACAGCAGGGGTTAGACAGAGTGAATGGTTAAGCATGACACACACACACACCATTTCCCAGTGCACTTGCAACTTATACTTTACCTGGGTCACCGGAGAATGAACACATGGAGAGAGAGGAGGGAAAGATGAAGTGATAAATGGAGGTTAGGCAGGGGAGGGAGAGAGAGAGACATGTCCAGGGTTGGAGGGTGAGGGCTCAGGGGGTTCAGATGGAGCTGTGAGCAGAGACATGGGACACAGCAGCTGGGCACCAAACAGAGGACTGCTCCCTCCAGGACTCACACACTCTGCACTTTTATTAAACAAGCTTGTTTTCAAAGGCAGACTGGGAGTATCACATGTCTGAAGGAGAGAGATTACGGTGTGTGTGTGTGTGTGTGTGTGTGTGTGTTGGTAGAGAACCCGCTGCTGTCTGTCACACTCATAAATCATTTAGATCAAGAGGTTTGATTGCAATTCAAAGCTTTCTCTGTCAATGTTTTGGTGTTCAGTTGGTCTCCTTGGATAGTGTGTGGGTTTATGTGTGTATTGGAAGACAGGAGGTAACACACTATGATTATACTGTATATGCACTATCTCAAAGGTGGATAGATTATCCTGTTAGTATAGCATGTAGCAACTGTATTGTCTTGACATTTGAATTTCCCATCCTCCTTTCCATGGTTAACTGACATGAGGAGGGCAACGCTTTGTCCTTTCAGCCCTCTCTTCCTCCTTCCCTGCTAGACCTTGTTGAGTTTTCCGTTGTCAGTGACTTCTGTCTGGTAAGTGGTTTTATGGGGTGTTGTTTCCAGGGCTACCACACCTAGCCTTCCTCTTATATCCAAGCTGTGATAGGCTGATCAGAGCCCTACATTTGGGGTAACTGTGGCCAGGACAGGACAGGGGTTACTATAGATACTGTAGTACTGGTGTAGTCATGGTAATGTGGTGGGGGTGGGGGCACACTGTGAAGGCGATGGGAGGATAGAATTTGAACCCCGTTAGCCAATGGACAGCAGTGTTACAGAGGTGGTTTGAGAAGTGGTGTGAGTCATTGTTTGTTCTGTTGACTAGAGAACAAACACGGTGTTAAGAGGCTACAGTTGAATGCTGTAAAAACAAGATGCCCCTCCCTTGTAGTTATCCTGTGTTGGATCAGTGTTTAGTTAGCTCCAGCCAAGGACAGGCTAGCCTACCACACTGAAGAGTACGGTCGGCTACTAGAGTCTGCCAAACTCTTCTCAGTGTTGTTGTACTGCTACATGCTGGTCATGAGCCCAAACTGCAGGTAAAACCCACCAGCAGAGACGCACCCAGTATAGCACAACAGAGCCCCTAGTGGCCAAGGTAGGTAATAGTTCTATTTTTTACTCTTTTTTTTCATCCTTATCTATTCTTTGCTTGTGTTCCTTTGTCCCCTTATCCACTCTATACCTTCTTATCTCTTCTCTGTAACCTCTTCTCTTTCTTCCCTTGCTTCTCCTATTTCTCCTATTAAATAGATGGAATGAGTCGACTCGACTCGTATACAAACTAAGTGTTTGAGCAGCTTGATCTTCTGTGCCTCCCCCATGATAAGCAGCAAAGACAATCCTCAGAACACCTCAACAACTGCCTTCACTAATGGCCTGTAGTAGGCATGCCTACGACCACAGCCCTGGAGGGGTGAGAGATAAGATAAACTTTACTGTCCTACAGTAAATTAGTCTTTAGACACATATGATGTAATGGTGTATACAATATATGCTGTAAAAGTAAAGCAGTCTCATCAACATAAAATCATCATAGAGTATGCATGTGTACAGTTGTGGGGTAAACAGTAACGTTGCAGGGGTTAGCCTCTGGGTAACTTGCCGCGTAGGGCTTTGATGGGCAGGGGGTCAAAGGAGTTGTTATAAAGTTGTCGAGCCTGCACTGGAGACTGAAGAGTCTGCCTTGAGGGAATAAACCGGTATGATAGAGGACATGGGTGTGGTCTGAATTTCAGAGTCTGGAATGCCTCAAAGACAGCCTGGAGTGTGGACATACTGGTGTCCAGTGGATTGTGGGTCAAACCCCCTCTTCTCAGAGAGGAGGGCCTGGCGTTTCGAAAACGCGTTTTGTACGATAGGCTGGTTCCGTACTTTATTTTATAATGCCAATCTGCTTCTGAAACTTGTGATTGCCCCGTCCTCCGACTCATGCTGAATCCAGTAAAAAATCCATGCTTCACGAAACGCTCCACGCACGCACAAACATATCAGAAAAAGTAGGGCATTTTACTGTACAACGAAATTGTTGTTGTTCAGTATAATTGGGTCAGTTTAACCTACCACCTCCTCTCCTCTACTGCAATGACTTTGTCACACCTGTTCAATCATCCTCACCATAGCATGGCCAGGCCTGTTCGAGACCGCACATGCGCACAATCCCATACTGTGAGCGAGCCCCTTTCCTGCTGTCACCACGACTGTCACAACACGGAGGGGCAAGCTGCCGAGTGGGTAAGATTCATCGTTTACAGCTGGCTTACTGCTCTTAGTGTTATAACGATAATCAAGCAAACGGACACACACTGTCGGCAAACGGTTTTTATAGGACCGAGTGCAGTGAAAGAGACGTGTCGGACTCCCCCTTTGTGTCAGATGCGTGGGAATTGCTATGCTGCTAATCTCAATGTTTTCACATTTTACACGTAGCGAATATAAACGTACGATACAATGCCCTTTTCTCTCAACTTTCGAACTATTAGACATGAATTAGTTTCCACGTCCTGTATTTCCTCTCATTTGACGCTGAAACGTCTGCACAACGTGTGGTATGATATTGTAAACACCGTGCTGCTCGCGCTACTCTAAGTGAAACTATAGCTTATTTCTCGGAAATGTTTCATGTTTGTCGTCAGCTCTTTACGCTCTTTACGTCGGCTGCAATTATAACTCATCTTGATGAGGAGTTCGGATGTGTTTGTCGGAGAAGGGGACGAATTTGCTTCTGTTTTTGCAGCTTTGATCAGTTTTCTTTATTTTCCGTCTTTACTTCTGCCACCATCACGGTGCTTTTGTGTTGCTGGGCGGAGTGACCATTTCCTCCTAAAATGCATTTAGTGGTTGTTGTTGTTGTCCTGCATTATGTTTCCATGGAAAATGGCAAAGGGCCCTTCTCCCAGAACAATCATCACAAATGATCACCAAAGCCTTAATTTCAAACAGTAGTTTAAGATGCAGTTGATTGTTAGAATAACTACGTGATGGATACAGAGTTAAAAAGCTAATTCATGAACATGAGTAGACTACCCAACAAACATCGAAGCTATGAACGTGGTTTGTTGAGGCCGAGATGTTTTTGACCATTTGTTGAATTTCCACCATTCTGTAGTGCTTTCACTCAGTTACTGCGGTGTTTCTACTGCTGTTTCTACTGTGTTTTACTCGTTTACTGCTTGTGTTCCGACTGTCACTGCTTTGTTTCTACCCGTGTATCTGCTGTGTTTCTATTGTGTTTATGTTGTTTCTACTGTCGTTACTGCTACTGTGGCTGTACTGCTACTGTTCATTCCACTGTGTTGGGTTACAGGTTTGTTTCTATTGTGTTACTGCTGTGTTACACACTAACTGGGTTACGTAATGGAACTGTATTGTAGAAGCGTATTGTCAGTTTTTTTCTGGCTCTGTTCTACAGATTGACCTGGTGGAGAACTAGAATGTGACTGGAATGGAAGCCTATTGACTGAGGCCCTGATTGGTGGAAGGACTGGAGACTGAGGCCCTGATTGGTGGAAGGACTGGAGACTGAGGACCTGATTAGTGGAAGGACAAGGTGGGTGAGTCACTGTGGAAAGGATAGAAGTGTAGCCAGGTGCCCTGAGGACCAGGGTTGGGAACCACTGGTGTAGCCTACTCACCTGAGAACTGTGTGTGTGTGATTCAAACTGTGATATGGCCTTAGTCGACCTCAACGTGCTTGTTTGAAGAGTTACAAAAAGTTTCTTCTCCAAAGAGTTTTCCTAGAAGAACTCTTTGAAAAGTTCTGCTTGTCTTGCAGTTTCTGCCTCAGTAAATTGGCTTATCGAGGCCTTAATGTTGGGCACTAGCTGTACAAACCCTCTGTCAGATTCTGTACAGCTTTGCATTTTACCAGACACTAAATGGACTTGCTGCAGTTTGGAGCCCCCAGGGTTTAAACTGGCAAAGTGACCGACCATATTATTAGACATCCTTATTGTACCACACTCATGTCTCTCAGACACACATTCTACACACACATTCTACACACACATTCTACACACACACAGCATTATGCCCAGTAAAGCAGAAGAACCTTTCCACCATGCTAACGGAGGAATGTGGCGTGTCGTCCTCCACGCTGTGACTGCACTTAAGTGGATTATTCACCCAGATATCTACTACTTCCTGTTTTTGTCTGACTGTCTTTTCTTTGCACAACTGTATGAAATGTCACATGGAACAAAAATGTGATTCGTATATTTATTTATTAGATTTTTAGTGTTACAGAGTAACACTACAGTAATGTGTAATGTTAATATATTCACTTAGCAGACGCTTTTTTCCAAAGCGATGTATGAGGAGAGTTTTGAACCTGGGACTTTTAGAGCCATCGGAAAATGCTGTACCACTGAGCTCCACACATCCCACGATCCCAGGGCAGGAGTGGTCATAGCTGTTGACTGTGTGTCTTCCTCATCTCCTGTCTGTAGGAGTGATCATGTTTCCCAGCATACAGAGCGACAGGAAGAGGAAGCTGAGCGTGACCTCGAAGGGTGTGACTGACGAGTACTGTCTGAGAGTGAGTATGCTGACGGTGGGGTCGTCTCTCTAACACTGCAGACACAGCGCTGCTTCTGTCCATGTCTGAGTCTGCTTCTGTCCATGTCTGAGTCTGCTTCTGTCCATGTCTGAGTCTGCTTCTGTCCATGTCTGAGTCTGCTTCTGTCCATGTCTGAGTCTGCTTCTGTCCATGTCTGAGTCTGCTTCTGTCCATGTCTGAGTCTGCTTCTGTCCATGTCTGAGTCTGCTTCTGTCCATGTCTGAGTCTGCTTCTGTCCATGTCTGAGTCTGCTTCTGTCCATGTCTGAGTCTGCTTCTGTCCATGTCTGAGTCTGCTTCTGTCCATGTCTGAGTCTGCTTCTGTCCATGTCTGAGTCTGCTTCTGTCCGTGTCTGAGTCTGCTTCTGTCCATGACTGAGTCTGCTTCTGTCCATGACTGAGTCTGCTTCTGTCCATGTCTGAGTCTGCTTCTGTCCATGACTGAGTCTGCTTCTGTCCATGTCTGAGTCTGCTTCTGTCCATGACTGAGTCTGCTTCTGTGGTGTTTCAGAGACCGAAGGAGGATCCAGCCAAGATGAAGAACAAGACACCCGGTAACACACCAGGTACACACACACACACACACACACACACACACGCACACACACACACGCACTGGGGTTGGATTGATCTACTAATGTATTGACTGACGTACTATGTGTGTGTTGGTCCTTGCTGTGTGTGTGTTGCATCAGTGAGCAGTAAGAGGAAAGCGTGGTCATGGGAGCAGTATCTGGAGGAGGAGGGGACCATGGACGACACCTGCACTGCTGCTCCTGTTACACTGTTCACTGAGGTACAAGCTTACTCTACACACTCACTCTACACACACACACACACACACACTCACTCTACACACACGCACTCTACACACACTCACTCTACACTCACTCACTCTACACACACTCACTCTACACTCACTCACTCTACACACACTCACTCTACACACACTCACTCTACACACACTCACTCTACACACACTCACTCTACACTCACTCACTCTACACACACTCACTCTACACACACTCACTCTACACACACTCACTCTACACTCACTCACTCTACACACACTCACTCTACACACACTCACTCTACACACACTCACTCTACACACACACACTCTACACACACACACAGTCACTCTACACACACACTCACACACACTCACACTATACACACAGACACATTTTATATATATAATACACACATACACAGACATAATTTACACACACACACTCACAATATACACACAGACACATTTTATATACACACACACACACTCAACATACACTTGCACAAAAACACACATGCACACACTCACCACATGCTTCATGCTGGTTGACCACATGGAGTGAGGAAGAGGAGCGGTTTTCATGTGCAGTGATTGGACGGGACATCTGTTTGGCCCTGGCACCAATGTTCGTTTCCACGACAACCGGGCTGCCAAGACCCAATAGAGCAGAGAGGGGAGGGCTTGTTACGAGAGAACGTTGTTATGGTGATGATTGTGTTGTTATTCTGTGTTAAGTCATTCTTCAGATGTGAACCAGAAAGGCTCAATCCGTCTCCTCCTTCCTGTTTTGCTCCCCTACCCCAGGCCCAGTCGTGCCCCAGCAGTAAGAATGGTTTCAAAGTGGGGATGAGGCTGGAGGGCATCGACCCCCTCCACCCCTCCATGTTCTGTGTCCTGTCGGTGGCAGAGGTGAGGTCACACACACAGACATAAACAGGAAGTTGGTTTGCCACTGCAGACAGGTGTGACATATACATGTACGATGTGTAGACTCATGTGACTCTGGAACTTACAGGTGATTGGCTTCCGAATGCGTCTACACATTGATGGTTACTCTGAGTGCTATGACTTCTGGGTAAATGCTGACTCCCCCGACATCAGACCAGCTGGCTGGTGCCAGGCAACAGAACACACGCTCCACCCACCTAAAGGTGTTTGTTTGTGTGTGTTGTTTCCATGTGTGTGTGTGTTTTTGTATGTCTAAAATATAGACTATGAACCAGGATTGTTTATGTATCACTCTGACCCCCCCCTCCCCCCCCCTCTGTTCCTCCCTCTTCCCCTCCTCCCCCCTGCAGGCTACAGTGAAGAAGAGTTTGCCTGGGAGAAGTACCTCCTCTCCTGTGAATCCCAGGCCGCCCCAGAGGCCCTGTTCAGAGACCACAGCACTGTAAGCTCCCAGGCTCATCTCACCTTATTAATAATGAACCCTGCCACGTCACACAGGGCCTTGCACCGGAGACAAATGCAAGCTCGTATTCAAATACAGATGGCACAAAATAAACGATATGGCTGATTCTAAGTTTAACGTGTGTGTGTGTGAATGTGTATGTGTGTTTGTGTATGTGTGTTTGTTTGTGTGTGTGTGTGTGTGTTTGTGTGTGTAGCCCCAGGGCTCCTGCAGGCTGCAAGTGGGCATGAAGCTGGAGGCTGTAGACAGGAAGAACCCGTGTCTGGTCTGTGTGGCGTCCGTGGCTGACATCGTAGACCACCACTTCCTGGTCCACTTTGACAACTGGGACGACACCTACGACTACTGGTGAGCTGACCAATCACACCACTGACATCACCAAATCTTACCACTGACATCATCAAACACTGAGTGTCTCCCTTCAGTGTTTGTATGTGCTGCATTTGCTCCACCACATTACCCTGACAAAGGGAACATGTCACTTAGGAATAGAAACAGAAAAAAAGGGTTTGTCAGTGTCATACTGTGACCAGCAGGGGGAGCTCCTGTGTTTGCAAACACCAGGGACATCGCAGCTCTGACTCATGTCAACTGACTGCTACACAAACACACACACTCACCTGCAGCGACACATACACACAAAGATGTTCATCGTATAGGCCCTGTGAGACACCAATTAGGAGTGAGTTGTTTGAGTGCTGCGTACTGATTGGGTATTTAACTCTGCTGCACAGCGTGTTCTGATGCTTCTCCGTACCCGTGTGTGTGTGTGTGTGTGTGTGTGTGTGTGTGTGTGTGTGTTGCAGGTGTGACGCCAGCAGCCCTCACATCCACCCTGTGGGCTGGTGCCAGGACCATGTACGACCTCTTACTGCACCTCAGGGTGAGAACACACAGTACACACACTGACAACACACACACTGCACACACTATGAAACACACACAGATATGTGTGTGTGTGTGAGTGAGTGAATCCTCATGTAGGCATCATGTCGCGTGTGTTTTAAGGACATCCGAACCCAGAACACTTCCTCTGGGAGGAGTATCTAGAAGACAATGGCTGCACCGCAGTACCCAGCCAGGCTTTCGCTATGGTAACCAAACACGATTGACAGATCTCTAGCCCTATCAGAAGTGTGCGTACGGTTATTAACGGGTGAGTGGTCCTATCCCAGAGGGCCCCTCATGGTTTCAGGGTGAACATGAAGCTGGAGGCGGTGGACAGGAGGAACCCCATGCTGATAAGAGT
Source organism: Mallotus villosus (assembly GCA_903064625.1). Taxonomy (NCBI): domain Eukaryota; kingdom Metazoa; phylum Chordata; class Actinopteri; order Osmeriformes; family Salangidae; genus Mallotus; species Mallotus villosus. The sequence continues at coordinate 99,997 of CAEFZP010001019.1, forward strand.
AGCCACCATCACTGACACTGAGGACTACAGAGTCAAGGTACTGTAGGTGTGTGTGTGTGTGTCGGTGTCAGTCAAGACACCCATGTATTGATTTGACCATTTATTGATTTAGCACAGATATGGAAATAAGTCCCTGAGGGCTTTGTTGGAGGGGTTCTATCTGAGGGTAAAATCCTCCCTGTCTCAGAGCACTAGCCAAGCAAACATCCAACAACATATAACGTCCTTCCTGGAGAGAGACTCACAGACGATATGGAGCACCTGGGGAGGGTGGAGGGTGGAGGGTGACACTGTCTGACGCACATTAATCCTATATTACATTGTCAGACAGGCGCATTATCCCAGAATGCCTTTGTCATGGGTCACAGAAGGAAATTGACTTATTGATCCACACACACTCACTCACACACACACACACACAACCCTTCCATTCATCTTAATGGAATCAGTTGTCTAGCTCACGGTCACCCCTGACACTCTCACTACCTAGGTGTGTGTGTGACAAGCCCAGTTCTGCAGGAGTGTTTCACGTGCACTCTGTGTGTGTTTGAGAGAGAGAGAAGGGAGAGAGAGGGAGAGGGAGGGAGAAAGAGAGAGAGAGAGAGAGAGAGAGAGAGAGAGAAGGGAGAGGAGGATGTTGGAAGAACAGTCATGATTGGATTGTGTTCCGTACTGCTGCTTCAACTGACGAGAAATTGATTGGATTCATACAAATGTAAAATGTATGCTTTGGAGGGGCGTGTGTGGCCGAGCATGAGCATACATGTGTGATTCTACAGACTCATGTCCTGTCCTCTTTTGGGATATTTTAATGGGTCTTACATAGGTTAATATTTAATGTGGTGCAGTTATTGTAGTTCTTGGGAGAGCTGAGCGAGGGAAAGGGTTTGGTGCTGATGCGGAAAACAGCATGAGCATTCTAGTTCCAAAGACGAGAGTTCTAAACATTAGAGGAAGGATTATAAATAGTAGAAGATCAGATCAGTTATCTTGCTCCCTTTCCTCACACCCCCTCCCTATCTCAGATCCATTTTGACGGTTGGCAGGAGAAGTTTGACTTCTGGGTGGACTCTGACCACAGTGACCTGCATCCTGTGGGCTGGTGCTCCAGCACTGGGCACCCCCTGGAGCCCCCCCTCTGTGAGTCTGCCCACCCAGTACACGTGTGTGTGTGTGTGTGTGTGTGTGTGTGTGTGTGTCTCCTTCAGTCTTCTCTCCTACTCCCTCCATCCTTTTGTCCTCTCATTCTTCAAGCACCTCTTCTGTGTGTGAGTGTGTGTGATCAATCTTATTGATCAGGTGTCTCAGGTCACCAGGCCGCTGCAGCAGCCAGGACAGCAGGGGACACTGAGGAGTCATACCTCAGCAAAGTCTAAACCTTCTAGAACTCTCAGCTGCTGTTTCTAGGTGTTCTGTGATTGACTGTGTGTGTGTGTGTGTGTGTGTCTCCAGGTGCAGCGGGTTCCTCAGACCTCAAGCCTGTCTCTGCTCAGGGGGTGTGTCCTACGCCAGGCTGCAGAGGGGTTGGACACATCAAAGGAGCAAAATACTCAGGACATCACAGGTAAACATACTCAACAATACTCAGGACATCACAGGTAAACATACACAACAATACTCAGGACATCACAGGTAAACATACACAACAATACTCAGGACATCACAGGTAAACATACACGACAATACTCAGGACATCACAGGTCAACATACACGACAATACTCAGGACATCACAGGTAAACATACACAACAATACTCAGGACATCACAGGTAAACATACACAACAATACTCAGGACATCACAGGTCAACATACACAACAATACTCAGGACATCACAGGTAAACATACACAACAATACTCAGGACATCACAGGTCAACATACACAACAATACTCAGGACATCACAGGTAAACATACACAACAATACTCAGTTCGCAAGCAACTATACTGTAGAAAAGGGTAGAAAGAGGGAGAAAAGGAGAGAGGGAGAAAGGAGAGATAGAGGGAGAAAAGGAGAGAGATAAAGGGGGAGAGGGGAGAGACAGACAGGTTCTGGCAGGACTGGTCAGGTCGAGATAGAAGCAGGAAGATCTCGTATTGCCAAAGAAATTCAGAACCCTGCGCTCACCAGAAACGGAAAGAAATTTACATGTAATTTACATCTCATCTGCATGAATTAATCTAAAACCCTCAAACTGCTGCTTTCAAAGTGAAACTTCCTTTGCTTTCTTGTGATGCGCCACTCTCCCACGCTGCTTCTGGGACTGGGAGACGCCTCCTCCGTTTAGTGGGCTGGGCCATCACTGTGATAGGATGTGATGTATGAGAGGAAGTTGGGGACTTCATTTGCAACAGCTCCTTTATTACAATAAACAAACCAGACCCTGTACACACACACGCACACACACACAACACACACACACACACACACATACAGAAACACGGTAATGAAAGCATCACTGGATATATGGAGGCAAATGAAAGTTATAATGAGTACTGGGTGATGCTGACTTTATTGAAGCTTTTTGTGTACGTACTGTTAGACCTGAGACAGATCTTACTGCAGTAGAGGCTGGAAGCTGTTCGAAACTTCTAAATTCAAACATGTCCAAACTGAACAAAATTTGATTTAGACCAACATACACACGTGTCACGCTGTGGGAAGTCTATGAGAGCAGGACAACTGCATCAGAGGACAAACAAGCACTAACATGTTGACTGTATTAGTTGTCCCCATGGTTTCCCCCTCCATTGGCTGCCTCCTCACCTCAGCACCCGGCCCTGCTGTATCTGCACTGTTTGTGGGCTCAGGAAAAGCAAGCTGTAGCAATGTTGCCTGGATGCACCACTGAACTGCAGGGCTGTCTATAAGGGAGAAGGGGGAGGATGGGGAGAGGGGAGAAGGGGGAGGAAGGGGGGAGGGGAGAAGGGGGAGGATGGGAAAAGGAGGTTGGGGCGAGGGGGAGGGAATGGAGGGAGATGCGACAGAAGGGAGGAGGAGGAGAGAGTCGAGGCTGCAGAGGGGAGTGGTGTGTCAGCACAGCTGGATACATGATTAATGAGCCGGCTTCCAAGGTGTGTCTGCACGTGGAACCAGGAACGTGGAGTGTGGGGACCTCGTCTCTCACACACACACTCAGCACTCACTGTTGTGACTGGGTGATGTCGTTACACCTCCTTTGTGTGTCCAGGCTCTCGTTCCCGCTCTGCCTCTCTCTCTTCTCTCTCTCTCTCTCTCTCTCTCTCTCTCTCTCTCCCTCCATCCCCGTCTTACCCTCTCTCCTATTGTTCTCTGACCCCCCTCTGCCCAGTGCCTTTGGCTGTCCTTACTCAGACCTTAATGTGAAGAAGGAGGTTGTGGTTCCAGACCGCCTGGGAGGAGAGAAGCAGATCACCTTCGTACCGGTCCACTTTGTCCAGAAGACCAAGAGGCTCCTCCCTGACGAGCTGGACACGCCCCCTGACAACCATGCAGACAGGTGGGAGGAAGTGATGTCACTTTGTCTCATGACCACAAAGGAACACAAAGCAGTCCAAGCCAAACTGTGGAGACAGTCAGGGGTGTTCTGTGAGAGAAGGAGAGAGAGCAGGGATGGTCAGAGTGGAGAGAATGAATGGAGAGACGCTTAGTCGAGAACAAGAGTGATAGGAGGGAAAGAGAGAGAGAGAGAGAGGAGTGGGGAGTGGGGAGTGGGGAGTGGGGGGGGAGTATTAAAAAGATCTGAGCATGACCAAGCTCTCTGATGGGCTTAGCTCTGAGCGCCCACAATCCTCTTGGCCTGCCGTCTCTACCGCACGCTGAAACTTCCGCGAGGTGACAAGAGAGAGAGAGTGTTTGAGTTGACATGGTGAGAACGCAAGTGAGCATCAGGCATGTGGAGAGAGAGGGATAATGAGAGAGGAGGAGAGGAATCACTTTCAATCTTTAAACGGCACAATAAGCGCAGAAGAAGAAACTTCCTCTGGCTCTTCTCCATGCGAGAACAAAGACACGCCTGCATATGACATGTCTGCTGTCACTCTGGCTGTAGAACAGCCTGCAGCGTTTGGGCCAGAGGAGAGATGAAGGCAGGGGGGGGGGAAGGGGGAAAGGCAGATGAAAGGAGGGAAGGAACATGGGGATAATAATAGGTGTATTGATCCTCAGTGTTCTAGATCAACTAGACTCTGTCTCGTCACGTCTTCTGGAACACTAACAATCTACCCTTTGATTTTTTCATTTCCTCCTCCTCTCCTCTCTCCCCCCCTCTCTCATTCTCCTTCCTCTCCTCTCAATCTGTCCTCCCGTTCTCTCTTTTCCCTCCTCCTGTCCAGGTCGGGGGGGTTTGAGGTGTCAGGTGGTCGTCTGAGGGGACGTCCCCCTGGGGGCGTGGCCATGGTGAAGAGGGAGGAGCCAGCAACTCAGGGAAACAAGCTGCTGTCTCCCCAGGGCAAAAGAGGCAGGCTGCCCAGCAGGTACACACACACACACACACACACTACATACCTACAGTACACAAACATACACATACAGTACACCACACACACATACAGTACACCACACACACTAACGCACACAGACACAAACACTCATACACAGCATTGTGTGAATTTGAACAGCTTCATCGCTGACTACTGAACAAACAAAGCCTTGTGTACAAGGATGCCCAGAACTGGGGTTCTGTTTGATCGGGATGCTTTAAGAGAGAAGGGACAGGAGGTGGACGAGGAGGGTAAGGTGGAGGAGGAAGAAGAGGTAGAGAAGTGGGGACAAAGAGGTTGAAGAGGAGGTAGAGAGGAGGATTGGACTCCATGGCAGAGTGATTATATAAAGGTGGAGTTATGTAAAATGTGAGGCAGAGGAGAACATGTCGGGGAGCAGCACTCTGCTGCTCTTCTCTTCTCTGCTATATCTGGATCAGCACCTTATGTAACCGCTGTTATCCATAAGAACCAAGGACTACATTCAGCTGCTCCTCTGCTCTCCTCTCCTCCTCAGCTCTCCTCTCCTCCTCAGCTCTGCTCTCCTCCTCTCCTCTGCTCTTCTCCCCCTCATCTCCTCACCCCTTTTGCTCCTCCCCTCCCCTCTCTCCTCTCCTCCGCTCACACATAATTCAATTAGAACACATCTTAATTTTTGATTCATCCTCAGTTATTTAGCTGAACTCCATCCTCTCTCCCCCTTTTCTCCCCCTCCCCCTCCCCCACCCTGTTTAATCATTCATGTTAGTTATCACACCAAATCCCTCAGAGGGTCGGAGAGAGAGAGAGGGCGATATATAGAGAGAGGGCGATAGAGAGAGAGAGAGAGTGAGAGAGAGAGAGCGAGCGAGAGAGAGAGATAGCTGCAGACAGAGAAGAGGGGATAGAGGGGTAGGGGGGGTTAGATGGTTTAATGAGGAAGATCTGAGCAGGCAGGATGTGAAACCGAGACCATGTTTGGAGCTACGGCCTCGGGGAGACAGAGAACATTATACACTACCTCCTTCCCCCCCTCCTCTCTCCCCCTCTCACACGTCCCTCAGTCCTTCTCCCTCGATCCCTTCTCTCCATCTTCTCTCTTTCAAGCTTCTTTTATTCCCAACTCCAGCCATCCTTGTTCCACTCCTCCCCTCCCCCCTCAGACCCAAGCCTCCCCCCCCCATCCTCCTCCCCTTACCCCCTATCTCAGTAGAGCTCTGCAGACAACATAGTAGTGAGGAGATATGCACCAATCTTTTTCTGTCTCTGTCTCTCTCTCTTTGGCCAGGCTTGCCCAGTCAGCCAGGTATGTGCGTGTAAAGAAGGAGGAGGAAGAGGAGGAGGAAGATGAAGATGAGGTGCTGGCCAATGTGATGACAGGTGAGACCGGGGTTACCATGGTGATCTATGCCCAATCCAGTGTTGAATATTTCAATCACGTTCAAGGCGAAAACTCTGTCTGTCTGTGTGTGTGTGTACATTCTGCCAGCCTGCCAACACAGTGAGAAACTAAATTTAACTCAGAATGAATGTGTGTTTGTGTGTGTATGTGTGTGGGAGACTGCAGCAAAGACGATAAGAGGAGGTGAAAGAGCTGGAGGTGTGATGACAGAACACATTACTGCCACTACACACTAACACACACAAGCACGCGTGCACACACACACACACGCCGTGCCACATTGTCTCAGCCTCAGAGAGCCGGGTCACGAGCTGCCTGGCTGAGCTGGCGGAGGCGGCCAGTTCTTCCAACCCTCCATCCCCCAAATAGGAGAGGAGGGAGAGGAGGGGGAGGAGAGGAGGGGAGGGGGCACGGCAGGGGAGGGGAGGGGTGAGGGGAGGGGTGAGGAGGGGAGGGTCCAGGTTGTTTGGCATCATCGCCCCTCCAGGGGGCGACGGGAGCTGCTCCCCACATGATCATACGTGTTCCAGCACTCTCCCACTCCCACACACACACAAACACACACATATCCAACAGTGTGCCTGTGTCATGTCTGTCATGTCTGTAGTGGTGTTGGACTGTCTTTGGCGTCCACATGATATGATGCGTCTGCATTAGTCTGCTTCCCTGGACTCGTAGCGAGCATCTCAATGTCCTGCTCATTACACAGTGTGTCTGTGTCCCTGGCGTCCTGCTTAGTCTTATATAACCACATCATAGGAAGCTGCTCAGTGTAACAGAGTAAGGCGCTCTCTCTTGGGACCCAGAGACCACACACACACACACACACACACACACGAGACGGTCAGAGTGTGTCTCCTGGTGCATCCTTTCTCTGACTGCTTTCCCTCAGTCTCCATCTTTAACGGCCCCTGCCTCCTCTCTGACTCTCCTCGTCCCCTGTGGTCAGACAGGCGGTGTGTGTGTGTGTGTGTTTGTTTCTGTGTAGAGAAAAAAACTACTGCATCCAACCAAGCTGCTGCTGTAGAGCTATTACCATGGTAACCAAACTCCTGTGTTATCGAAGCAGAGTAGAGGCATTATAGGGTAGATACCTGTCGTGCGTCTTGATAAAAAAACAATTCGCGTCATGGCAACATTCGAGGGTTGTGTCACTACGCTTTACAAACAGGAACAGGAACAAGGACAAGGGGCATTCCCAGGGTGCACGGCGTCTCAGCAGGAAGTGCCAACTCAAGGGGGAGGAGCCAGGGGCTGGGATCTGCAACGCAGCACCTCGTTAGAACAATATGCACAGAGGAGGGGACGAGAGAGAGAGAGAGACAGGAGGTCTGGTTGAATGTCTCTACGACTCAGGGTGATTTGAATGGTCCCTCCTCCTCCCTTCCCTCTCCCCCCTTCCAGAGCGGGGTGTGGGGGTGGACAGTCTCCAGCAGGCTCTGCACCAGTCTGTGTTCCTGTCGACGGTGTCATCAGGACCCGGGTCTGGATCTGCCTCTGTGTTGGGAGCAGCACTGTAAGCTGCTGCCCGGGGTGGCGGGCGTGCAGGCCAGCCGCGTGGAGCACTGGAGCGTGGAGGAGGTGAGCCTCGCACACACACACACACACACACACACACACACACACACATACGTATGCACACTGAACGAGTACACACAATGTGCCAGTCACTGTTTTGTCTAGAGACAGGCTCTCCAGTAAGCTCTCCAGTATTCTGTCTCTGATTTAAATGTCAGCTTCTCACTTGCTCCCCCAGAATATGTGAAAAGAAAGGTTGAGATGAGAGGAGGGGAGGTTGGGATGGGAGGAGGAGAGGAGGAAAGGTTGGGATGGGAGGTGGAGAGGAGAGAAAGATCCAGATTGTTTAATCTGTCTGCTGAAATGCCAGAGTCTCTCTAAGGACTGCCCCTTGCATCTCATAGCCCACATTCCACTGCTAAAAGGTGTTAACATTACCGACACCGGAGCCATCATCCAGACGCTGTGACTGATTAGACGAGTCTGGAGCTAGAGGGAGGGAGACAGGAGGACAGAGAGAGAGAGAGGGAGGGAGACAGGAGGACAGGGAGAGAGAGAGAGGGAGGGAGACAGGAGGACAGAGAGAGAGAGAGGGAGACAGGAGACAGGAGGAGAGAGAGAGAGAGGAGGGAGACAGGAGGAGAGAGAGAGAGAGAGAGAGGGAGGGAGGGAGACAGGAGGAGAGAGAGAGAGAGGGAGGGAGACAGGAGGAGAGGGAGAGAGAGAGGGAGGGAGACAGGAGGAGAGAGAGAGAGAGGGAGGGAGAGACAGGAGGACAGAGAGGGAGGGGGAGAGGGAGGGAGACAGGAGGAGAGGGAGGGGGGAGAGAGGGAGACGGGAGGAGAGAGAGAGAGCGGTGGAGAAAGACAGCCTCTGTCTGCCATCATAGAGGAGGTGAAACACCAGGACAGGAAGGTCAGGAGGAAGAGGGCGAGGAGGAGAGGAGGATGGTGCATGTTTTAGATGTTTCTTGGCTCCAACACACCTGATTCAAATGCATGTTCGTTACCAGGCTTATACAGAGCTAGATAACGAGATGATCTGAATCAGGTGTGTTGGTGCAGGGAAACATCTCAAACATGCAGGACAGGGGTTCCCTGAGGACCAGTGATGAGAACCACTGATCTAACTGCTTGGGTGTGGTTAAGTGAGTAGAGGAAGGGGAGAGATATGAGAGAGATGCCAGGACAGTAAAGAGAGAATTGCTCTCCCATTTAGTGGTTGAAGGAGCAGTCCAGTAGTCCTGGAAGACCAATTACAGCCAATCATAAGCTCTTCAGAGGGCATGCCAAGTGTCAGTGCCTTGGGTTGGAAAAGCGTCCTCAGTTTAACTAGCCCCCCCCTCCTCTACACACACACTGTAGCCTGTCAATGCTAGCTTTTAGTAGCACTTTAGTAACCGCCAAACTGCTACGAAACAGGGGGACACCTAAGATAGCAGAGACAGAAAGAGAAATGGTGTTCGAGGCAGAGGAGGAGAGAAGCAGAGTAAACCAGTTGCAGGCGTTAGAAGGTTAGCGTTGATTGGAGAGAGTTAGTTGCAGGTGTTGGATGATTAATTAGAGATGATTGTGGAAGGGGCTCCAGCTGGTTTGTGTCTGCTCTTGGAATCGCTTTTCTGATCGTGAAAATCATCACCTCTGATCATCGAAATGAGCTGTGCAGCAGATGCACACACACATTCTGTTAATTTGTTCTGGTAACCATTCGTGTGTGTGTGTGTGTGTGTGTGTGTCCAGGTCGCTGACTTCCTCCAGTCGCTCCCAGGCTGTGAGGAGCAGGCGAAGAGGTTCAGAGAGGAGGTGAGGAACAGCAGCAGTACAGAGCAGCTTGATGAGGGACAGGCAAAACACACTCTAAAATGTTGTGGAATGTTCTGGGATATTCTAGAATGTTAAGAATGATCCATTACAACTACAAATGTAATCTGATTGGCCGAACACGTCGCTGTTGTAATCTGATCAACTGCCTACACACTACTCCTCTAATCTGATTGGCTGTCCATGCTACTGTTGTAATCTAATTGGATGCCGTGTTTCTTTGGCAGCAAATCGACGGAAAGGCCTTCCTGCTGCTGACGCAGCGCGACATCGTGAAGATTATGAGCGTCAAGCTTGGTCCCGCCCTCAAGATTTACAACGCCATCCTCATGTTTAAGCATGCAGAGGAGAGCAAATCTACACCCAGCCACGCCCTCACCTGAACTGACCAAACTAGACTCACTGATCGATCATTCCGACCCCTCGCCCTACACATGAGAGCTGAACTCCAGGGTCCCACCAGCATCTCACTGTCTGCCTTTTATACCACACACACACACACACACACACACACTGTATTTTATATATACTGATGTACATTTCCCCCTGGTCTGTCTAGCTGACAGAGTATCAAATGTGACAATCACTTCACAGCCTGGTGCTGTGCTTCTCTGGGTCACACTCACACACACGCTCACACACTTGCTCACACACACGCACACACATACATACACCCGCACACACATATTTGACCTCTGGTAACATATTGACTGACTGTAGTAGGCACCTTTCAAATGTCCACTCTGAGCCTTTCAGATTCTATTTGGTCTATTTTGTATTGAATATTTTGTTCTGCTTGTGTACTTACCGCCTCCTCTGTACCGTGTTTGCAGAGTGGATGAAAATTAATATATTATATACATATATATATATATATTAGCAAAAAAAACATTAAATGCCAAAATATGGGTTTGTGTAAAATCTTGAATTCAGAATTTATTTTATTTGATAATATATTTACTATTAGAAGAAAGAAATGTTTTGACAATGTTTAAAATGTTTTGCTAATTTTGAGGAGGAAATGATCTCACAACATTTATTGAGGATCTGTTGATGTTCATTCTGTCTTACTCTACATGTTCATGTCAACTGTGTCTCCTTAGCCAGTCAGCTGTTTGTTTGTTTGTTTTCACCTTTGACCCTATAGCTCCTGGACCAATTATGTTGCTGTTTTACCTTTTCATGTAGACTGGTCTCTTTGTAGAGACTGTTTGTGTTTTCTTCTGATTAAAAGACAAAGATTTCCCTGAACAACTACCTCCTGTTTAGGTGCCCGATGCCTGAAACCTACTGTGCTTGCTCAATATACAGTAAGAATCATTTGATGCGAGAAGTTATAGGTGGGGTGCATTTCAGGGCAGGGCTGCATTGGGCCTTGCCACGAAATACACCCTGACCAACAGCAGTCCAGATGTGGGAAAAAAGTTTTCAAGAAAGTTTCAAAACCTCTTTATTTCTTTATTTAGAAACCTTTTGAAACTTTTTTCAAAACTTTATTTCACAAATATTTTCTTAATCTTTCGGATATATTTTTTCAACCTGATAACAGCTATCAAAATATGCAGGGCTGCCTTTGGCTGAAATGCCCCCCTTGCAGGAAATGCACTGCCTGCTGTAAGAATAATTTAAACTCTGAACTTTTGCTTTGTATGGTGCCACTCTGTTGTATTGTGATTGGAAGGTATACTTATCTTTAAAATAAACTAGAATTAAGACAAAGCTAGTAATTCAAGTAGATATTGGGTAGTGGAAACACAATACATGTATGCTGTTCAGATGTGCGTGTTCATTACTTCAGGCCAGTCAGTGACCCACTCTGGCCACCCCAGTCAAAAAAGTCTGGTCAAGCCACTGTCACGGGTGTAGGTGGATATAGCTTAGTTTAGGATCGGGCTTATTCCAGAGGTTGGCAGGTTGGATGACTGCCTGACTGTGAGTGGGTAGCAGGCGGGCGTATTTGGCTGCAGTGTTGACCGGCAAGCCCTGGTCCGACAGAGAGGGGTCACCGTTGCCTCCAGTCAGCTCTATTTCACGCTAACCCACCATATAGCCTACACTTTGGGTGACCCAACGATTGGTTACCACGTGAACGATTAAGGGTAGAAGCCATTCAAATCCTGCAGCAGTTTCATTCGATGACTGCTGTGCCGTGGTATCATAGCAACAACGGTGGTAGAGCTCATCTCCCCCACTCCGCGCGCCAGCTCCAAAACTCCCTGTGGCAAAAAAAATAAACTCACCCAGCAGCGCGCGGCTCACTGAAAGACAGGCACTCCCCGGAGAATGAGCGCGGGCGCGTTGAGAGAAGCGGGTTTTACCGCTGCAGGTGAACAGATGGACTAGAACCTGGGCAAGATCAAACACAGCCTACCAACCGCAGGACCGTTTCCTCTAAGTGGACTTACATAACAACGGTGTCTTTCTACAGCGACGTGTAGAGAATAACTTTCTATCTCGGAATGGAATCTTCCTTTATGGTGAGCTGCTCGTGCGTGGTTGTACAGTGGTTGGCTCATGCCTGACGCTCGCGCCAATGTGGTGAAACACCTTAGTTTGTTTTGCGTTGTGGAGATACAACATAGACTGTTACTCGTATATACTGTTAGCCTCTGTATACAGTTTAAATATTCAGAATTCATGTTCAGAACAAACATGGTGAACTAATGATGAATGTCTGACAACATGCGTGCGCCAGCTCGTGCTCACGGTGCGTCTCTTGGTTCAGACATGTAGCACACATCTCTTCGAGCGCACCGCACAGGCGTAACTGCCCACAAGAGACACCTAGGCGTTCATTTCTTCGTTTTGTTCTTTGTGTGTATATGTGGGTGCGCGCTTTATAAAGACAGTCAAGGCAGACAGACAGCTTGGCTTATAGAACATACATAACCATAGCTCAGTGGCGTAGCTAACTGTTTGTGGTTTCTGGATGGACACATGTATTTATCAGTGCTACCCCAGGTCCAATCTAGTGTGGTTCTGTTAGTTATAGGTCTGTGAGATTAGCTAAGAAAATATTAATTTATCTTATTAGTCTTGCTTGGTTTGTGGTACACAGCGCTGTTTCCCGCTGACTGCGGGTGGAGGTTCTGAGTGTCTGTAGAAAACCCATTAAACCAGGAGTCAATGACTGTTAATGGACTAATTTTCCCTATCATTAAACACACACCTCACTTCTGTGTATGCATACACATGTGTACACAGAGAGAGAGAGTATCTACAGAATATGTCTGTGTTGGAACAGGAGATGATTGCTCAGTGGCCAGTGCCCCCCCCATATCCTATTTTTCTATTTCTATATGTGTCTCTTGCCCCCCTTCTATTTATCAATTTCTATATATCTTTGCCCTTTCCCCCCTTAGCCACTGTTTTATCCAGAGCAACCATAAACTGTTCCAACTGGTTAGCCAGTTTGTGTTTGTCAATAGTGCTTTACACTGAACAGGCCCCTGAAGAGTGTGTGTGTTAGTCTGTTTGAAGATGTAGGCGTTAAAAGCCTCTTGATCTGCGAACAGAAAAGACACTCATCATCGGTTGATCCATTGTGTGTGTGTGTGTGCGTGCTTGTGTGCGTGCGTGTGTGTGAGCGTGCTAATCCAGCTGATATCTAATTCCTCCCACATGTGAAGCCGTCACCAAGTGAACAGAGCCTGAGGACAGTAGGCTTCACTCTGCATTCACCCTCTCCTCTCCCTGCTCCACTCCCCCCCCTCCTTCCTCCCCACTTCTCTTCTCCTCATCCTCACCGGCTTGTCTCCCCATCTCCCCTCCCTGCTCCTCTAACCTTCCTACTTTTCTCCCCCTCTCCTCCCTGCTTCCCTCCAATTCTCCCCTCCCTGTTTTTCCCCCCCCTCACCTCTTCCCTGCTTCTTGTTCCATTCCACTCCCTGCTTCCCTCCTCCTCTCCTCCCCCCTGCTTCCCTCCTCCTCTCCTCCCTGCTGCACTCCCCTCCCTGCTACTTTCTCCCTCTCCTACATCCTTCTCTCCCCCTATTCTCTTCCCTGCTTCGCTTTTCTCCTCACAAAAAAATTTCTCCCTCTTTTCACGTGCCTTTACTTCTTTCCCCCCTCTTTCCTTCTCTCCCTCCTCGTCGCCTCCCTCCTCCAGGCTGACTGAGAGCTACAGCCTGTCTGTCAGCTGTGTGGGTGGGGCCAGCTGAGTGGGCAGTGAGGTGGTGACCATGATCGCCACAGGGGGCTTGCTGCGTATCAACGCACGCCGGCAGGACTCTCTGCGTTCCAAGACACGGGCGGAGAACCGGAGGAAGAGGAAGGCCAGGAAGAAGAGGAGGAACGAGGTGGTGGTGGTTCAGGGGAAGCTGCAGCTCTGCTCCCTTTCCGGGCTGGTCGCTGCTGTGGGCTTGGCCATCCTGCTGGTGGGCGTGGCCATGGCCATCCTGGGCTACTGGCCTCGGGACAGCCTTCTCTACCCAGAACCCACCAGGGTGGCAGAGGTGGGTGAGGAGTTGGTGAACCGCTCTACCGGTTTCCCCGAGACTAATGGCACAGACTCTGTCCAGGCACCACGCAGCTTCCTGGAAGAGTTCCTGGATAAGTACCTCTACTCAGACATGCTGAAGGTAGGCTGGAGACGTACTTTGAGTGTGTGTGCAGATCAGACTGATGTGTGTGTATTTGATGTGTGGAATTTAGTGTGTACCATTGTGTGTCTAATCTCTGTGTGCAATCTTTGTGAGTAATCAGTCTGTGTGTTTTGGCAGGTGTTAGGACCTCTCATCATGGGAATTGGCATCTTCCTCTTCATCTGTGCCAATGCGGTTCTGCACGAGGACCGAGACAAAAAGACCAAAATAATCAATCTCCGAGACATCTACTCCACGGTGATCGACGTCCACAGCCTGCGCAAAGACTGCTCACCGTTCAATGGCTTTGTCAACTACGTCCAATCAAAAGGTTTAGAGGGGAAGTCAAGCGCTGCCTATGCTGCTGCCCTATTGGCTAGGACATCGTGGCCCCAAGGGGGGGCAGGGCATGGGGGAGGACAGGAGGATGAAGGTCAGGGGTCACCGTCAGTATCATCTCTGACAAGGCTGGGGGGGACAGAAACAGAGAAGCCCCACTTCACAGACCCCGTCTATAGCATCTGTCAAGAGCGTGGACTGGCACCCCCCACCCCTCCCCACCAGCCTCCCCCCTCTCCTCCCCCCTCCTCAGTCTCTTCTCCCCCCTCCCCCAGTCCCTCGGCAGTGGGACAGTGTGATTTCAGCGGCCCCCTCTGTCCACTCCTTTACCCTGCCACTCACCCGTTCCTTCCATCGTTCCAGCCATCAGCACCAGCGCCGGCCATCAGCCAGGGCCGAGGCAGGGAGGGGGAACAGGGCGGGCCTCGGGGATGCTGGGGCCGATGGAGAGGGGAAGGTGCAGACGGGGAGGACTCAGGACTGGGTAGAGGTTTCCAGGAGCAGCTGCAGCCTAACAGGAGTGACACAGGGCTCCCAGGCCCAGCTCCTCCCCTCCTCCCCTGACCAAACCCACAGGCCCACGGCCTCCCACCTCTCCCTCAGCGCTTCCCCCCCCTCCAGCCATGCAGTGGACCGCTCCAGGAGACTGAGCTGCCCCCGGTTAGACAGCTACAGCTGCACGGGTTATACTAAACTAGGGAGCATGGGGGGGGAGTCGTTCGAGTCCAGTGAGGTGGCTACCTTCAGTCACATGAGCGTTCTGGACAGAGGTCAGAGGTCATTGGAAGCCGGGCGAGGAGGAAGAGAGCCAAGCAGGAAGTGAGGCGTCAGAGGGAGCAGGAAAACGGAAGTACTCCAACAAAGAGAAGCTACAGATGATCTCTCGGACGGACTCGGGGCTTGACCAATCACAGGAGGTGGAATGCCTGGGACAAGAGGGGGAGGGGCCTGGAACCTGAAGCTTCGAAACCGGAATATCTGGGAAAGGTGACGGGTGATACCTGGGAGGGAGGGGCCAAATGTACGTGGTTAGATGATGTTACGTTGTTCCTCATCTCTAACTGTCTGAGTGTTAGAAGACAACACGTCCATGTATGCACTGACTATAAACTACGTAGTCTAAATACCAACGTTTCAATATTTGTATGCTGTTGAACTTGTACGTATGCTGTTTGGCCTGTCTTGCTTGTTAGGGAGTCTATATATTAGCTTCTGCCTGAGATTCATGCACTGTCACTCACTAGCACTAGTCACCTCTCAAAAACAGAGATGAACAGACTGTATGGTTGCCTGGCAACCGGTGAACTTCCACGAAGTAGCAGGTAAGTCACTCTAGCCATTGTAATATCAAAGTCAATGTCACATCCAAACAGAAAGGACAATTGAAGCCTGTTGTTGTAGCAATCTGTTCATGTATCCCGCTTTGTTCTTAGCACCACACAGTAGCCTCCGAGTTGCAGGTCAGCAGCCCACCTGCAGTTTGTGACTATCGAATTCATCTCTCTCCCTCTACCCACACCTAGGTGGAATCCATTGAGAAGATGTTTGATTTGTCTCCCTGGCATGTTCGATGGGTGGGTTATGCATTTCTGACAGTATTATATGGTGGAGGTGAAGCAAGCAATCTGAATCAAGCACAGCTTAAGTATTGGAGAGGATCCTGAACAGTAATTCTTACTAATATGTACTGTAACTGGTTTCAACTATCCAATCAGAAACCAGCTTGTCCTGTCCCCTGTGACCTGGTCTGTCTAATAATAAACATGTGGATCTACCCTGTCATTGTGTGTGTGTGTGTGTGTGTGTGTAGTTGTGTGTGTGGTTGTGTGTGTGTGGTTGTGTGTGTGTGTGTGGTGTGTGTGTGTGTGTGTGTGTGTGTGTGTGTGTGTGTGTGTGTCAGCCATGGAGACTGAAATACAATAAGCTTCTCTTCTCCCTCCCTCTGCCAGCTGTATAGTGCTTGTTTCTGGGACACGTGGTCTGTTAGCGCCATCTAGTGGTGGCGGAAGAACAATTTACATGCCACACCAGCGCGCTACAGTAGCCTACGTTTCAATTTAAATGTTGATTGCTGCTAATGTGCATGGTGTAGGTGTCATTCAGATGCTGAAAATAGAGTTCTACGGTTTCTATGCTTTTCTGACCTGTTTGACTGAAATAAAAAATGACCACTCCGAAAAGGGCGCTGTGAGTGTCGCCTATTGGTGGATGATAGAATCACATCAATCATGAACACATTACGGTTTAGCTTTTTTTTGAAAGCTCAGCGTAAATGGTAAGCCAGTATGCTCTAATCGTTAAACACGTTTGAACATCCCCAACACTTATGTACCCCTACCTCACGCCAAAACCAGGGCCTATATCACCGTAACAGTTCCGTCATAATAACCTGCACATGAGTTTCTCCTGTAACACCATAGTCATGACTATGTTCATCTTCATCACAACACTATAGTCCTTTGTATGTTACCCCTAAAGTGTATAGTTCTAGACAGTATGGGACTCATACTAGCAGTGTGTGTTTGTGTGTTTGTGTGTGTGTGTGTGTGTGTGTGTGTGTGTGTGTTTGTGTGTGTGTGATAGAGAGAGAGAGAGAGTTAAAACAAGAGAGACAGTAAGTGGAGGGGTATTACACGTTTCAGTCTAGTTTGAAAATGTGGTCATAAATAGCCTACATAGGGAGTTTATATCTGCTTTGCTTACATTCATATATTAATATATTATGTATTTAGGACGAGATTGTTCAAATGTTTGCCATGTCTGAAGAGGTCCTACCCTCCCCCTCTCTCAGGTCTTTACCCCCCACAACAGAGCACGAGAGCCGCTCCGCCGATTGGGGGTGGTCTCCACACGTCATCCGGTCCTCCAGCATCACCGGGGTCCTTTGTTGATGCTGATTCACAAATCCTTTGACATTGTGTGATTAAATTGCAAGAATAGCACCGATTGTTTTGTGTACTTAAATGCACGATTGAGTGGTATGAAGGAAGAAAGCGTTTAAGAGGGATATTTATACGGCTCTGACTCTGGGATGAAATTGAGACACGTCAAAAGGTAAAACTGCAACAGTCTAATTTCTCCTTTACACACCCAGCGCGCCTGCCCAGACGTTCGATCAATAGAGAAAATACGCCGATATCAGTGGGCCTGTCTGCGATGTTTGTGAGATAGTATTGCTGAAATGATATTTGTCATTTTGCCGGGTCGGGAGACGTTGCTTATTCTGCAATAATGAAACCGTATTCATAAACTGGGATTCAACTGAACAAGATACACAAAAACGTTGCTGTTTAACCACATTCTCTGCACGCGAGGTCCATCTCTTTCTGTGTCGGGCTGAATGAGGATACCGTTATTCTGATCTGCAGTAGCCTACTACGGACCGTATCGCTGTTGTTTTCAGCACCGTTAGCTAGCAAGTTAGCATCATGTCCAACGGTTACCAACCCCCGGGTCACGGAGACTCTCTGGGCCGACTACTCTCCTCCGTCCTATGCGTGCTGCTCATCTCCACGCTACCCAGAGCGGATTCCTCGTACCTCCACAGCGGAGAGTGTGTCCCGGGGAAGGACAAGGACTGCCTTGGTGAGTGAAAACTCATGTACTGAATCAATGTATTATTTTTTGTAAACAAACACGTATATTTGTATAGCTGGGAACTGACAGGGTAGTATCTAGCCGATAAAACCCAGATATCACCATTCACTCAATTATTGACGAAACATCTGGCAGCCTTCGGTCCTTTCTGGCTGAATGAGAAAGCTGCCTTTTAATTTAGTCTCGTAGACCCTGACGAGGAGACAAAGACCTGGCTCTGTTAGTTCACTTGTTTGTTTAAAAAATATGATCCACTTGTTCAGAGTTTCACAGCTCACATTTCTCACCATTTTAAATCAGATGAATAATGAACAATAAGACATGGTTTATTGCTGGTTTGCCTAATATTTATAGCTGTATAAAAGGACCCAGCTTGCTGCCCGCATGTAGGCTGTATACTAGTACTCAGGATTCTCTTAATGAGTTATTTGTGGTTCTTCAGAAGGAACCATACACACTAAAGAGCTCTATCATATTTGGTTAGCTGGTTGAGTTCTCTAGGGTTCTCTAGAAGGAACCATTATTCATTATTTCTTCGTTGACGAGGCATCACCGCTGACCTGTATTGATTAGGTCAACCATCAGGGTCATTGGGATCGGGGACAAGGCTCATGTTAAAGGGTCAGTGTGTGTGTGTGGCATGTGTTTGTGTGGCATGTTTTTGAGTGTGGGGGTGTATGTGTGCCGTGTGTATGTATGTGGAGGGTGTGTGTGTGTGTGTGTGTGTGTGTGTGTGTGTGTGTGAACCATGTCCCCATGCTCTGAGCTCCTGTATATACCTGTCTCTGACATGTTCTTATTCCCTGTGGTAATGGCTCTCTCTGGAAACAGACCATAATTAGCCCTCTGAACAGGCCTGGGTCTCCTGGCAGCTGAGGCCTTAGCACCTTAGCAACCACTCTGATCACACAGACTCACAGACTGGAGTCCTCTGGATGAACAATCATTTACAGAATATTGCTTTAGTCCGGTAGACCAGGCCTGCCCTGGCATAGTCTGGTCTGAACAGGTCTCTCTCTCTCTCTCTCTCATCTCTCTCTCTCTCTCTCTCTCCTTCTCTCCATCTCTCTTCCTCCCTCAGATCTGTCAGAGAAGAAGAGTGACCTGAGAGTGTGTGACGCAGGAACGTGTCGGTTCGGAGGAACCTGCAGAGAGAACGGTGCCGACCTCAAATGTGTCTGCCAGTTCCACGTGAGTACCTGAGAGTACCTGAGAGCCGAGAGCCACACCCGCTCCGTCACACCACCATCCAGCCAGTCACACACCAGAGCTCTTGTATCTCCATAGTCTCTATGGCTGTCTGTAGTCCTCATGACCTGGTTGTCTCGGTCACGTCGGTCTCTCCTGTCCCCCGACCTCAGTGCCATAAGAAGTACATCCCGGTGTGTGGTTCCAACGGAGACACCTACGAGAACGAGTGTTTCCTGCGGCGGGCGGCGTGCAAACAGCAGAGGAACCTCTCCCTGCGCTCTGAGGGAGCCTGCTTCTCCGGTCAGAACCTCACATTCAAACACTCCAAAACGTTTATTGTTCCGTGTCGAAGGAAGTGTTGAAAAGCAGTCTAACCCTCTCTCTCTCTCTCTCTCTCTCTCTCTCTCTCTTTCTCTGTCTCTCTCACCTTAGAAGGAGGTTCAGGATCTGGAGACGCAGGTACAGAACCTCAGCCCTATGTCTCTTTATTGGTCCAGACCTGATCAGGTTTAGACTGACCCTCCTCTGTTGATGCAGCTGGGTGTCCCAGTGTGCTAGCAGAACTGGTGCTGAGAGCTGTAGATGGAGCCCGCACGGCTGACTCGAGTTCTTGAATGAGACCAGTCCACTGAGCTGCTGTTCATTCTCACATTTGAAAGACTGACTCTCTCTACCTCCCTGTCTTACTCTCCCCCGCTCCCTCTGTCTACCTCCCTGTCTTACTCTCCCCCACTCCCTCTCTCTACCTCCCTGTCTTACTCTCCCCCACTCCCTCTCTCTACCTCCCTGTCTTACTCTCCCCCACTCCCTCTCTCTACCTCCCTGTCTTACTCTCCCCCACTCCCTCTCTACCTCCCTGTCTTACTCTCCCCCACTCCCTCTGTCTACCTCCCTGTCTTACTCTCCCCCCCACTCCCTCTCTCTACCTCCCTGTCTTACTCTCCCCTACCTCCCTCTCTCTACCTCCCTGTCTTACTCTCCCCTACCTCCCTCTCTCTACCTCCCTGTCTTACTCTCCCCCGCTCCCTCTCTCTACCTCCCTGTCTTACTCTCCCCCACTCCCTCTGTCTACCTCCCTGTCTTACTCTCCCCCCCACTCCCTCTCTCTACCTCCCTGTCTACTCCCCCACTCCCTCTGTCTACCTCCCTGTCTTACTCTCCCCCCCACTCCCTCTCTCTACCTCCCTGTCTTACTCTCCCCCACTCCCCTGTCTACCTCCCTGTCTTACTCTCCCCCCCACTCCCTCTCTCTACCTCCCTGTCTTACTCTCCCCCCACTCCCTCTCTCTACCTCCCTGTCTTACTCTCCCCCGCTCCCTCTCTCTACCTCCCTGTCTTACTCTCCCCCCCACTCCCTCTCTCTACCTCCCTGTCTTACTCTCCCCCACTCCCCTCTCTACCCCCGTCTACTCTCCCCCCTCCCTCTCTCTACCTCCCTGTCTTACTCTCCCCCGCTCCCCTCTCTACCTCCCTGTCTACTCTCCCCCGCTCCCTCTCTACCTCCCTGTCTTACTCTCCCCCGCTCCCTCTGTCTCTTTCCCTCCAGAAGAGGAGGGGTCTGGCCGAGGAGGGAAAGAAGACATCAAAGTGTGGCAGCTGCAAGTTCGGAGCTCAGTGTGACGAGGACTCGGAGGATGAGCCGTGAGTGTTGAACTTTTCCCGTGGTTCTGTGTGTGTAACAGTGTGTTAACGGCGTGTGCTCTGTGTGTGTGTAACAGTGTGTTACGGCGCGTGCTCTGTGTGTGTGTAACAGTGTGTAAACGGCGCGTGCTCTGTGTGTGTAACAGTGTGTAAACGGCGCGTGCTCTGTGTGTGTGTAACAGTGTGTAAACGGCGCGTGCTCTGTGTGTGTGTAACAGTGTGTAAACGGCGCGTGCTCTGTGTGTGTGTAACAGTGTGTTAACGGCGCGTGCTCTGTGTGTGTGTAACAGTGTGTTAACGGTGTGTGCTCTGTGTGCGAAGGTGTATGTGTAACAGTGTATTATGTGCTCTGTGTGCGAAGGTGTATGTGTAACATCGTGTGCAGCGGTCACAACGACAACCCAGTGTGTGGGACAGACGGTACCTCGTATGACACGCCCTGTCATGTCAAAGAGGCTTCCTGTCACAAGCAGGCCAGGATCGACATCAAGCATGTGGGACGCTGTCCAGGGAGAGGTACACACACACACACACACACACACACACACACACACACACACACACACACACACACACACACACACACAGAGAAGCTTCTGTCATTACTCTGTCCTGACAGGTACCATTATTCTAACCATCCCTGTTGTGTCCGTGAACAGCAGAGTACAGAATACAATTGTAGAGTACAGTATAAAATAGTACAGTAAAAACAGTACAGTAAAAGACAGTACTGTATAAAACGGTACAGTAAGTGCAGTATAAAGACAGTACAGTAAAATACAGTAGAGCGCAGCAGTCCCAGACCTGCGCCCTGCTCATGTAAGTTGTATGAAGAGCTGACCTGGTTGAGATGGGCCACGTTCGGATGAATGAGTGAGCAAACATCTGGCCTCCCAGCCTCCAGGAAGACCTCACTCATCCTGGGGACTGGAGAGGGAGGGAGGAGGGGATGAGAGGAGGGAGGGAGGGGGAGGGGGAAGGGGTAAAAGAAAGAAAGAAAGCAGGCCAGTAGGGTTGTGTGTGGACAGTGCTTAGCTGTGTTCTGTAACAGCCAGCCGTGGCATGTTGACCGAATGGAACTGATCCAGGTGAAACGCCATGTCTCTCCCCATAAACTATTCATCTGCCTGGCTGACTACATCCACAATGTCACATTAACTATGTAGTAGCTTTTAACCAACCAGCTAGGATAAAGGCAGGTGTATCAGTCTGAGTCAGTCAGCCCTGTAGCTGACAGTTGAGCTGGGGATCCCGATAAAGAAACACTGTTCCCAGGCTGAAAGGTCTCTCCTCCCGTATCACCATCGATCAGAGAGCTACGCTGGTGTTGTGTGTGTCCTGATGTGTGTTTGAACAGCAGCACTAGTCAGAGTTATAGTCGTAAAAGCCTCCATCACTGAGTCATTGCGGGGACCTTTCTGCTGACTAGGCAGGCTGAAAGCTCTAGCAGTGGTGAAATGCACACACAAACATACATACCCACACATACAGTCCCTCACTAAGCATGGCTGTCTATCTTCCATGTCCCTCCCCTCCCTCTCTCCCCCGTCCCCCTCTCCCTCTCCCCCCCCTCCCTCCCCTTCGCTCTCCTGGTAGCTCTGCTCCATGGACACATTACCATCCCTGTCTGTCAGAGACGTTCACACATCTCTGAGCTGGTCTTCCCAGGAGAGATGAGGGTACATCAACGAGTGTGTATGTGTGTGTGTGTGACTGATTCTGCTCTGCGCTGGTCCTAGTTATGTAGCTCAGGAGTGTGTGGTGTGTGTGGTGTGTGTGTGTGTGTGTGTGTGGTGTGTGTGTGTGTGTGGTGTGTGTGTGGTGTGTGTGTGTGTGTGGTGTGTGTGTGTGTGAGTGTGTGTGTGACTGACTGAGCTGGTCCTGGCTACAGAACAGTAATGTGATGAAGCGTTTATGTAACTGTGTCGCTGCTTTACCCCCGGGTGCTGTTTGGAGTTACACACACACACACACACACAGTCATTGAGATTATGACCCGTGAAATTTGGATGAAGTTTAGCTTCATAGACTCTAATGATTCTACAACTTCTTACGACTGAAAAAAAACCATTACAACCAATCAGACCCAATAAAAGCTCAAAGTCAAACTGAACATCTACTCAGGACGGAGGCTGAGGCACATGCAACGTTCTCCTGAACATGTTTCCTCTGCTTTCAGAGAAAGGAAAGAAGGAGGAGATGGTGAAAAACAAGCCTGAACTCTTTGGTAGGAGCGATTGCCCACACACACACACTATCTCTTTTTGGACACTCTTGCCCTTTATCTGTACCGTGTGACATGATGTCACCATAGAGATGGACTGAGAGTTCTAAGCTTTTCTAATTCCACATCTGTGACTGCTTCCTGTTTCCCTGTACAGACCTATCAGGACCAGTGGAGGACAAGGTGTATGGAGGAAGTCCCTCCCCCTGTTCAGATGACTACGTCCAGTTTTGCGAGCACGGCCACTGTGAGATGATACAGAACCTCCCTACCTGCCGGTAAGATTGTATGATTGGTCGATGACATGACTGTCATTTGTTACTGTAGGTTAGACTGTTCACCTGCTGGCGTTGTGTGTGTGTGTGTCTAACTGTGTGTGTCCTCCAGGTGTGAGCCAGGCTATGGGGGCCTCCAGTGTGAGGAAATCCAGGACTTCAACATCCTCTATGTTGTCCCTAGTGGTCAGAAGCTGCATTACGTCCTCATTGCAGCCATCATAGGAGCCGTCCAAATCGCTGTCATCGTTGCCGTGGTTATGTGCTTCACCAGGTGTGGGAACTCTTCGAAACGCCGACGCTAAAAGATTCACCCAGATACCCATAGACAAGGATAGTTAGAGCTGGCTCTCAGTTTACTGGGAACTGATGTGTTATTCTTCCACAACAGGCGGTGTAACCAGAACAAAAGGGGGCGGAGACAGAAGCAACACCTAGGTCACTTCCCCTCCGGCACTTCCTCCAGGATGATGTAACTTCTGGTGTCTTTCTTTCCTACACATTTTGGTACCACGAGAACTGCATTTTGATAATGATGGTTTTGTGCCTCTTTTTTAATTTTTCTCTGTTTTATTGGGGCCTTATTCTGTTATCTCTCCTCTGGACAAGTGCAGCAGTCACTTTTGCAAGACTGCTGCATCAGAACACGTCAGTCTTTTATTTTTTCAACAGGCAGAAAAAGGACAGCCATTTTTTTTTCTGTCCTCTCTCTCAGTGCCGCTGTGCGGTAGCCTCTGTGCCAACAGAACAGGCACTATCCACGGACACCTTTCTCTCATATCTCTTAAATCGACTTCATCTTTACTTTTGTACACCTGAATACCAAATGCTGTTTTTCTATGAATGAGGCGGGCTCCCGTGTGATGTTTGTTTTGTTGATGTGCTAGTATGCCGTTCCAGGGAAGAAAGGTTTTTAACTTGACAATTATTTAAATGTTTTTATAATTTGTTTGTTTACAGTGTCCCAGTGTTGGTCTTGTTGATGTTGTTGTTGTTCCTCATGTTGGAAAAAGTAGTCTTAAACGAAGCTAAATCTATTGTAGATCTTGCTAATTGCATGAACTGTGAAGCTGTGTTTAGTGATGTACAGTAGTTAGTATTAAATAGTATTAAATTCCTCTAAACTAAAGCTGCTTGTTCACTTTGTAGATGTCCTAAGGGATCTTACAATGTTCAACCAATTAAGCAGCATTTTAGCACTCAACCTCTCTTATCCTCACGCTCATGCAGGCCCCAGAGGTTATGGCAGAACAGCAGAGGGAGACAGAGAATCTTCAATCTTCAAAGGGTCAGTTACAAGAGCAGTTGAGTCTCGTTTTAAGCAGGCTAGAAAGACATGTGATTGAGTAACTGCCTCTGTGGAATGCAGAGACTTCTAAAACCAACCAGGAGTCGACATGACAGAGTCACAAGGAGACGTCGATGTTAAACCCCGTGTCACGCCGCGAAAGTTGAAGGAAGACCGAGTGAGTCCGAGCAGCTCTCTTCTGAGAGAAGCGTGGGGGCAGAGAGGTGCAAGGAGAACCACGGGGGGGGCAATTATAGAACTGCCCACGCTTCGGGGTATATTCATAGACAACAGCTGGTGGGGTAGGTTTAGGAGCTGCACTGCCCCCCTGTGACTACCCCCCTTCTTCATCCCCACACCCCCATGCAGAACCTCCCCACCCTCCCTGTCTGACCATCTCCCCTCCTAGCTGCCCTCCCCACATCTAAAGCCCTCCCCGTCTACCTCCCTGCTCCACTTGTCCCCCTGCACCCCCCCGTCTCTCCTCACCTACCCAGCTAGACCCCTTACTCACACCTCCCTTCACCCCCCCCTCCCTGCAAAGAAAAGGATCCACTTGCGCCGGTTGCCAGGCAACAAAAGCCCTGACCTCTTGGTATTTTGGAAAGAGACAGAGTGAGTTTACTCCACCACCCCTCTTCCCTTTTCTCCTCCACCACTTCCTCCCTCCCCATTTATTATAATGCCTTGATAGTTGTAGAGTAACTGATCTGTATCTATGTTGTTGATGTAGGAGTGGAATAGGCGGCTTATAGGGTGTGTTACATTCAGACTATAACGAGAGGGGGAGTCAGGGATGGGAGTTTCCCCTGAGCTGCCCTGATTACCAGCTTAGCGCCCCGCCGCAGATATTCCCAGCAGAAATGCAGTGACGCTGCTCCTCCCTGCATCTGTTCTTTGATCAAACGCAGCCCAGGTGACGCGACGCACCAAAGATAACCTGTAACATGCCCCCCCCCCATCACACGAGGCATTATCACACAGGCAGGCACTGGACATCAATCCCTCCCTGTATCAAATGTGGATTACTTCATGGATCGAAGGCAGAGAGAAACACGACAGTGAATAAGCTCCATAATGGGTCATAAGACTTATGATCTCTGTTTGTCAGCACACTCCGATGCTACAATAGTCACCTAGTATCAATATGACATGGTGTTATGTAGTATGTGGCATCCCTTGCACACGCTCCACTCCAGCTCTCTGGATGAGCCATGTAAAGGTCTCCACAGAATCTATGGAGTCCTATAGAGAAGAAGACGGAATGGACGGAACATACTTCATACCCCTGAAGTTCCGAAACAGGCAAAGCGTTGTCCACTTAGCGGGTCCTGGACAGGAGAGGAGCTGATTGAGATAATGAAAGAAAGACCAGAGGAGGGGGTTTCCACTTTCCCAAATACACACATCTCTCTGCTATGCACAGGAGTCATTTTACACCGAGTATTAATAGACGTATCTAACGCATGTCTGATGCCCCTGTCTGTCTTCTCTCTCTTGCTCGCTCTCTCACCCCTACCCGGAGAGAGGTGGAGTCACTGTGTTGGTCTGTTGGGGTCAGGTGTAGCACACCAGTTGAAGGGTAACTCCGGTCCAGTTCAGGTCCTGTCCTCCTTTTCTCTGGGGTCCTCAGCCCCGATGCTCCAGCCCATCCACAGCCCTCCCTCTCCGACCCCACCAGACACCACCAGCCCAGGGACGTCCCATCTTCCTACAGGCACCCTCTCTTAGGCTACAACTGCAGACCTACAGCCTCCCCGTGTGGATCTCTCCTCCTCCAGCTTCCCCCTGGCTTTTAGGTAGGAGCCCTTTCCCCCACCACCACCACCACCACCACCACCCTACTACCATGGCGGAAAAGCTGGGCTCGGTGGACGACCCCGCTAGCATCCTAGCGCTGCTGGAGCGCGTGGCGGGCATCATCGACAACGTGCAGGCGTGTCAGAGCCGTATGGAGGAGCGTCAGCTGGAGCTGGAGAGCAGCGTGAAGAGCATCCAGGCCGACGTGGTGAAGCTCAGCTCCGACCACGCCGTCACCTCCGGCTCCGTGGACAAGCTCCTGGAGAAGACCCGCAAGGTCAGCTGCAACGTCAAGGATGTGCGGGTCCGGGTGGAGAACCAGAACCTCCGCGTGAAGAAGGTGGAGGCCACACAGGCTGACCTGCTGGCCAAGAACAAGTTCAGGGTGGTTATCTACCAGGTAAGAGATTACCGACACTCCGGGAGGTTTGCCCATTGATTTGAACAGGTTGAGAGCAGTCCTAAAGAAGGTTAGACCCATGTTGTGGACGGTGACCCAGGTTAGGTTAAGATCTGTCACAATAGTCACTAGCAGAAGGGAGATGCAGGCAGCCATTTTAATTTCAGGCCAAGAAGAGAGGAGGTCAAATAAAAGAGAGGTCAAGCAGGAGTTTTTCTGTCAAGAACACATCTGTCTGTACAAAGAATTCAGATTCAGAGTGTTTGTTGGGCCTTAGGTTTTTGTTTATAGACTTGAGAGTGGCTGTGTACTGTTCATGAACATCTGAACATGCAGGTGTTACTACGGAGTCATGCTGTGCTGTTAAGGAGGGTTATTTGTAAACTGCATAAATCCAACTATTCAATCATGGAAATGGAATTCTGTGGCTCATGGCACGTACAGGACCAACCCTAGCCTTCTGCTGTTGTACGTGACTAGGGTGTGATCACTGTACCGACATACTGCTGGTACCAGGGGCGTCGTCAGACCCTTTTTACTGGGGCACGTGCCCCTGTAAAATCTGCTGTGCCCCAGTAAAATCGATTTGAGTTTGAGTTTTAACAACTTACATTATTAGTCAGTGGATTAATTTGGATTGATAATTCTGGAAAAAAACGCAGTATCCCAATCAACGCTTGAAACAATCAAAGCAGTTTAACCAAAAACACAAACCGATGCACTCAGAATGACATGTTAGCACGCTCTTCTGAGCTTGCCAAATAGCCACTGCAGCACGCACACAGAAGTCCAGGTGTCGGACTCTGCAAAAATGTGTGCGCTCGCATTAACTATTGATGGCCCTGCCAAAGCTGATATCAAACTTGCGTCCCTGAACTGTTGGATACTGGGTTAAGCAAGGGGAGTTTCAATAGCCGAGTTGTGCATTGTGCGCATCAAGCTTGGAAGAAAAAAAAGGAATATGAATAGGGGCCTGTGCCCCAGTTTTATGTCTAACAACGCCCCTGGGTGGTACCCTGCTCTTCCTCTGTCACAGATCAGTTTCTACTGTCATCAAATGGGGGGTCTAAGAACATGACGTAAACACAAACCTCTTGAGTTTGGTGTCATGACAATCTTCAGTGATGTCAAGTTGCATAACTCTCTCCCCCTGGCCGACATAGGGAGTTTACTGCACATTGTGGCTCTAAGGATGCTTGTACACGTTTGGGACATTGAGAAGTTTTCAATATTGCATTCTCAATATCGTGCTGGCATTCCATGTCTCCTGTCTTGTCTCCATGCTAGCTAGCTCTTCTCCATGCTAGCTAGCTTTTCTCCATGCTAGCCAGCTCTTCTCCAAGCTAGCTTCATGCTAGCTCTTCTCCATGCTAGCAAGCTACTCTACATGGGTCCCTTGCTGGCCCCTGTAGATATTCTGCTGTGTGGTGTCATCCCTGCATGGTTCAGTCAGTGGGCGGTATAAATGAGAGCGCCAGCTGATCTGACTGTCAGGGTTCTGGGTTATTCTGAGCCTGCGTGTCAGAGGCCTCATCTCCTAATATAGGCTCAGTATGACCTGTGGCTGGGAAGAAAAACCTCACATAGTCATAAACCTTACAGACAGAGCTGTGATAGCTTGATATCTGCACATGATTTTTCTATTTCCTATATTCCTATTTGTGTTGATGGTGTCAGAATGTCTGTTACCTGAAATTTAGATTATTCTAATAACCGCTATTGGTCAGCTCAGTGCCAAGAGTGGATAAAATGGCCGTCAGAAAACTATCATATACGTGGTTTTAACAGGCTGTGGCCAAACTCTGCTCTAATATCAGTATTAAGAAAGGAAACAAATTGGAGTTCAAGGTTCAGAGACTCAATACAACAAAGTCAGTACAATATGGGCTCATTCCATATTGTATATTCAGTTAGCAAGACGCCAGTAAGGGTTTGGGATGTCAAGGTAAAAAGTGTGAGGCTGATAGCTGAGACAGTCGAGGTTTGAAAATGTCAGAGTTTATATGAGGTATCATATAGTGTCATATAGTGCTTCTGATGCATGTACCATAGGACTGCGGTGTGCTTGCCAAGCTGCTTCTCAACATGACTTGTTAGCTTACTGGTTGATCAAGTTTGTTCAGGACTGGGTTGTCACGGTGCAGATACAATTGAGACAATGTAGTAACATTTGGACACTGCTGGAGATTCTACAGTTAAAGCTCATGCTTGGGTTATGCCCCCACATGAGACACAAGTTTTGACCTGTTGATACAGGAACTAAGATTCCATGAGTGTATGTGATTCTGTTGCTTTACTAACAACCATATTGGTTGGTTGGGGATAAAGTCCCCAGCTTGCATGTACTGTAGAGAGAGATTCAGCTCCAGTTTGCTTCTTACGTGTTAGCAGTGTAAAAGTAGTCCAGACATGCCTGAGGGATATGTTTAGCCTTGTGTAGCCTAATGTTGAGCTTCCCAGACAGGTGTATGAGTATTTATAGGTTTCATCGTAGCTTGAAGTTCTATGTTCAACTTCTAGGTCGTTTTTTCAGTTAAATTAGAAGTCAATGTAGCTCTTGGCAGCGTTAGATAATATTAGTATGTTTGTATTCCAACAGTTGGATACAAATGTCATTTGAAGCCTCTTTTTTTGTTAAGTCATGGTTTCTTTTCTGAACATCTCTTGAAAGGACCAGTGATCTGGAGAATGGTGGTGAACGTTCTGGAAGCATGTCCAGGTCCCTCTGGAACCAGAAGACAGAGAGAGACATACCATTACATCTGCTTACGTCATATGATACGACCTCATGGAACGGTCACATGGTCGGGCTTGGTGTCAGTCTGTCCAGTTCAGCAGTTCATTCATCATTCAGTCATTCATTCTGACATTTTAAGATAAAACTAATTGTTGGGATTACTCAGGGAAAAATTGGTTGCATGTGTGATATAACGTATAATAAATTGATTAACATAAAAAACCCTGGTTTGTCAAGCTGAGAACATATTTTCTAGCTGTTTTATCAGGTTGGTCAGTGAAGTTACACTGGCAAGGTGCTGATGTCTAAGTTGATAACTTTGTAAACTTAAATGTAAATGTTTTTAGTTTATTTACACCACTTTGGTAGCTCTATAGTGATATACGGTGCAGTGGCAGCTCAAATAAAGTGCATCTCCTAAAATAAAGTATTCATTTTGAAACCTGGCCCTGTGTGTTATTATAAGTTAGATGCTGACACTGAGATGCACATGATAATAAACATTTGTTTCCCCTATGAACTTGGTGTCTGCACTTTCCAATACAATATAGAAGTGTATTTAAAAGCTCAGAGTATTTCATGTACTGCGTGTGAGTGTTTCACACTATTTAACTATAGAGCAAAGGACTGCTACACACAGGAAAATTAGGATTAAGAAGTGTTCTTGATCATCAAAGTTGTGTTGGAGACCACACATTGGCAAGAGTTTGGAAGGATATATTTGGAGGAGGTATCCATGTCTCACTGACGTCTGGCCACCTATTTATAGCTTAAAATGATTTACAGAACAATTTTCAGTCGTGGTCATATTGTCACTCAGTCGTTGTAGTGGACGTTCATGTAGGAAAAAGTAGCAGTTTTAAGACAATAACACATGAACATTGTATTTAACTATTGTATTTGCTATGACTTTGCGACTTACTAAATACTACACTCTTTCTGGTGTGGAATTCACCAGCTGGCAGGCTGGTTTGGACACTGGTGCAATGCATGCCAGTGATACTTGTCAGTAGTTGGTTTTCATGTTTAGTTTCTACTCAGCATCCTGATAAACTGCCTGTGGTTCTCCCTTGTGGTGTGTTGGCTGTGTATAAACCCTGTGACCTGCACAGCAGGAGCCTCAACACGAGATTCACGTTACGCTTCCCTGTGTCCCCATCCTCCTTCTCATGCCTTTCTGAGGTTCTCACCATGTTCTCCTCTCTCCTCCTAGGGTGAAAACGAGGTACCACTCTTGGGGACTCCACCCAAGGAACCCAAAGAAGCAGCAGCGGCTGCGCCGGCCGAAATAGAACCGGACAAGTTCGAGCTCCCGCCCGAGTCGGACGAGGAGTACATGGTGGTGGAGGAGGCGGAGTCTTCCACCGCACAGGTCAAGAAGGTGGGCTTGAGCCGCATCGACAGCTTCAAGGCCACGTTCTCCCGCCAGAACATGGCCAAGACCAGGGAGAACTTCGGCACCAAGGTCAACAAGCTGGGCGAGCGCATCGTCACCACGGAACGCCGAGAGAAGATCCGTCAGTCCGGAGAGAGGTTGAAGCAGTCCGGCGAGAGACTCAAGGAGTCCATCGCTAAGAACGTCAACCTGAAGAAAGAGAGGACAGTGGCCGAGGGCCAGGAGGGGGCAGAGGGGGCAGAGGGAGCAGCGGAGGGGGCCGCCCCCGTACCCCCCCCGAAGGCCCGCAAAGGCAGCCCAGAGAAGGCCTACACTGAGGTGGTGGCCGCAGAGGCAGCAGATGAGGCCAAGGAGGGGGAGACGGAGGTCCCCATGTACGACATGAAGCAGCTGTCATAGAGGAACTACTGCCCTGTTAACGAATGGAGAGAAACTACATGCAACATGGCGGCGACATGTCTGCCATCTTAGACTAACTTGGACTGGCTGCGACAATGTAGAGACGAGGGGGACGTCTCAAATCAACCCCTAAAGCCTTTCCTTCTATGCACTGGAGCGAGTTCTGCTGCTCCTAGAGGATTCCACAGGTAGTGAAGAGTAAGTAAACGCAAGTGCATAAGGGGGTGGGGTTTAGGGATGGATTAGAGACTGGGAGGAGGGGATTTAGGTTTCTGAGCGAAGGCGTGGAACAGGAAATGACATAGGAGGAAACGGGCCAGACAGAGAGCCAATAAGATTAGTTTGTTTAATTGAAACACTTCTGTAATATCACAGCGTCAACTTCTCGTGTTTTTTTTGTGTTTTTGTTGTTGTTGTTTACATCAAAACGGACTCATAAGAAAGGCAAAACAAAACAATACCAATAAAATGACAGAAATCACAGTGAGCGTGTGGGACTGTCAGTTTTCTACCATGTTCAGCATCATTTTGTCTGTGTTTAGTTTCTTCTGGTGCTTGTGTTGGGATGTCTGTGAAAGTCAAGAGTACGTGAACTCGTCTGGGTGTTAGTTACTGTTGCCAGGGGAGCTATGTGATGTCATCAACTTTACCGATGCAACAATGAAGGATGTGACTGGATGTAAAAAATACACTAAATTCTTTGGTTGAATTTAACTTATTTAGGTGTACAAAAGAGAGATCAGATGAAGAATAAAAGAAACCTTAAAAGTTTTATATAGAATTATTTAAAGACAATAAAATAAACGGATTTGCTGTATAAAGAGCCAGTAGAAGAGTCTGATATAACGTTTATTGTTCTGTCCAGCCTAGTGCTTCAGAGTTGTGTGGTACGTTAGTGTGATAATGCATGATAGCAGCTTCTAATCAACTAAATTATTATTAGTATGAGAGTGAAAGTAGAGGGTTTATGTTACTGTTTGTAGAGTGAACTGTACTGTCCTCTGCTGCTTCTAGTGGTTAAATTGAATATTGCATGATGTGTATTTACTTCACAAATATACTGTTTCTATAATGAACACTATTGTTGATTAAAAAGATCTACCAAAAAGATCTACTTTGCTAGTGGACATGTTGACATCCCACACATGCACACACGTGTGCAAACACTCACCAACACACATCCTGGACCTCAACACCTTAACACACCTCCCCCCCCCACACACACACACAGACATACAACCCCATTGCCCTCCCTCCCTGACTCCCTGCCTCATTTGCAGTCACAGAGCAGGGCCACGCCCCTGAGCGTCCAGTGGTCTGGGCTCGGCTGGGTGCGCAGCTGCAGGGTGAAGATGAAGGTGAGGTCAGTGCGGCGAGGCTTCTTGTACACAGGGCAGGGGTAGAGGTTCAGGCTTTGCGGCCTCCTCCCGTCCGCAGCCACCGTGCTGATGGCGTACACGTGAACCACGGGCAGCGGCGTGAACAGGACCTGAGGAGAAGCAGGGAGACCCGGGGGTTACAGTGTCATGGGAAGGGGGCACACCACTCTAACCTTAGCGGGATGGAAGCTATGAGATCTGGACTACAATGCTAATACACATAGAAGGACTTGAGGTTATTGGATAAGAGCAGGCTAGGGGAGACGGCGTGACCCACCTTGGGTGGAGACTCTGTGAGCTTGGCGTTGCGTTTGTCCCACCCCGCCCCGTCCAGGAAGAGGCCGTACACGTAGACCCCGCCCACGTCCTCTGGCGGAGGGGCGGAGACGTCCTCCCTCATCATCCTGGTTACGTCGTTGTTCAGGACGACCGTATCCAAGGCCCAGCCCTTCGACAGGTTGCTACGAGTGGTCTCCTGGCGCATGGCGGTCAGGAAGCCCTGGAACCCCCAAACGTCAACTGTGATCAGTTACCTGCTCTAGCCTCACCACAGCATTAAACACAGTACACATATCTGGGATATGGGTTATCCATAACCCCAACCCTCTACAACCCTGTTTCTGAAGGTTGTAAACTACCAACAACTTGTCATGAATCGGACTCAACATGTCTCCCTGCTAGTTATTAGAAACCAGGTGTGCTAAATTAGACAGGGGAGGACAGTGGCTCTCCAGAAACAAGGTGTGGGACCCCTGGTCAACCCCCCCGTCCCCACCTGAGGGTTGAAGAAGCCGGTGAGCCAGAACTGGTGCGGCCGCCCCTGAGAGATCCAGGGCTGGAACTGCTGGTTCCTCTCCAGCAGCTCAGTGAACCAGAAGCCCAGGGTGGCAGACTGCCAGCTCAGCCTCAGCCACAGGCGAGGGACCCGGGCATCGTACATGCTGTCCAGGGCGTCACGCAGGTCCTCCGACATGATGATGGTACCTGGGTGGAGTGGAGAGAAGAGGGTATGTGGATATGAGCGTGTGTGTGAGTGTGTGTGTGTGTTTATTTGCGTGTGAGTTTTGGAGAGCCTGACCGTCGATGGCCAGTTTGAGGTCAGTGAGCGTGCTCCGCACGGAGCTGATGATTCGCTGCATGCGGTCCAACTCCTGCCTGAGGAAGATGTTCATTGGCTGGAGGTGACCCATCTTGTGGAGCTGACTTTTGACCTGCAGCAAACAGCACAGATACCATGGTTATTACCATGGTTACGAGCTCTAACCCAACCAAGTCTCTCTGAGGCTGCATAAGGCACTGTGGATGATGATGATGCCCAAGATGAAGAGGATGGGGGCCGGTGATGGTGCTGATCATCATACACAGCTGCTAGTCATGAGCTGCTAACACTGTGATCATGTTTTCTTCCTACCTCATGCGGTACATAGTCAGGGGGTAGTTTCTCCAGCATCTCATTGGCCAGCCTCTGAACTGTTGCCTCTCTTGTCTCCCCGCCCCCGCCCCCGCTGTCTTTTGGTTGGATGTTGATGATGGTGCTCAGGGTCTCATTGGCCAAGTTGGTCTGGTAGGTGATGTCAGCATTGGGGTGGAGGCCGAACACCTGTCAGACACAGGGACCTGGGCCTCAGTGATGTAGCTCTCTCTGGGAGCGCTTGATTTAAGGCACCCAATGCAATGTACCCAACCGAGGATGACCCAAAAGCTGCACTTCTGACACAGATCAAACTCCCCCTCCAGCCCCTCACCCACCTCAGGAGAGTCGACCAGAGGCAGGGTCTCGATGTGCTGCAGGTACTCCGAGACGCTCTTGGCCCGGGGGATGGTGTAGCCCTTGTAGAAGCAGAACTTGTCCCCGCACGTGCTCTCGCTGAACCACACGCGTGTGAACGTGTTCAGGAGACATTTGTCCAGATCATCCGTGACCCGGCCTCCGTACTGGACCTTTGGGAAAACAAAGATTAAGTACATCTGAACAGATCTGATTACATTTGAATGAAATTAAGATGATCAACTACATTTCATTCCATAAAAAATGTAAGCTAATGTAGATGCAAATGACACAATCAGAAAGTAATAAACTAATCAATGAATTACGAACGAATCATAACTACATCATAGTTAAATAAAGTGTGTTGCTTAGCGACCTCTCCCAGCATGTATCTCAGACAGGTCCAGTTGACGCCACGTCGAGGGTCCAGCTCGTCCAGGTGGTTCTGGATGAACTGCATGCTGGAGGTGAAGTCTGCTTGGTTAAACTCATACGGGATGTTCCAGCCCAGCGGGCCAAACTTACGACGCTCCTGAGAAGGAGAGGAGACGGGAGGGAGGGAGGGAGGGAAGAAAGAGGAGGGGAGGGGAGGAAGAGGAGGAAGAGGAGGGGTTAGGGTGAGAGTAAGGCTGAAGGTGGGGATGAAGGTTGAGAGGGCCTTGGAGAGGGTGAGGTACCTGGACGGTGGTGTGCAGGAAGGCCACAGCGTAGAGCAGAGGTTTCCACTGAGGCAGGTTGGTGATCTCCAGCTGCTCCTGGGTCACACTGCTATAGGTCCTCTTCAGACCCGCCTTCATACCTACACCACCACAACAACAACAATCTCACAGTCCAATGACTGATAGGTTTGTGATTGATTTAAAGGGAGGAGAGCAGAGAGAAGGAGAGGAGGGGAGAGGAGAAGAGGGGAGAGAAAAGGAGGGAGAAGGAGAGGAGGGGAGAGGAGAAGAGAGAAAAGTAGAGAGAAGGAGAGGAGGGGAGAGGAAAACGAGAGAAAAGGAGAGAAAGGAGAGGATGGGAGAGGAGGGGAGAGGAGAGAAAAGGAGAGACAAAGGAGAGAGAAGTAGAGGAGGAGAGGAGGGGCAGGGTTGTACCTTGCGGCGGCTCGTTGGTGAACTTGATGGCAGACTGCAGCAGGTTGATGGGGAAGCCTGGGCTCAGCTCGGTGGTCAGCCACACCCTGAAGCCCTCGTGAACGCCCTCCGTCGCCGCGGTAACCGTCTCAAGCAGCTCATCCAGAAAGGCTAGTCCCAGGTGGCAGTTTTGGAGGAGGAGCCAGCCCCCGTCCGTCATGCTGTGGGCCAATAGCCTGCGAGCGTGCACTTCCTGACCTTGGCCCATGGATATGGGTCTGCACTGCGCCCCCTAGAGGGTTGGAGGAAACACAGCGGTCCAAACATCTGCTCAGCCCCACCCGGCAATAAGGGTTTTCTTCAGATCATTTACTTTCAGTTTATAGTTTGTAGTCTGCGTTCAGAGAATCATCTAACGTCATATGAAAGGTCCTGAGTGTCAGCAGGCGGCCCCTCAGACAGAGCAGAGCAGGAGGCTCACCTTGGACTTGGCCAGCCTCTCAATGTTCTCAGTGGGGTCGGAGCCCATGGAGAGCAGGCAGACCAGGGGCGTCCTGGGGTCACTCTCTGCCCACATGCCCTCCATGTCCAGGACCACCCCCTCAGCATACTGACTCCCCAGGGACTCAGCGATGTAGCGACGCGCCTGCCACACACACACACACACACACACACACATACACACACAGAGGGGGCGAGAGAATACATTATTTTAAGAGGTGCTGCAAGACGAAAGGATCTTTTTAGGGGAGAGAGGAGCAGAGATGGGAGTAGACTGGTAATCTCTGTTAATGCATACTGACAGCTGTTCTAGCTTAGTGTTCAAGCTGTTTTTAGGCAGTACCCCAAGCCTGGCCCACACACACTCCTGACTCAACCCTCCCCCCTCCCCCAGCCTCACACACACTCCCGACTCACCCCTGTCTCCCTCCCCCAGCCTCACACACACTCCTGACTCACTTCTGTACCCCTCCCCCAGCCTCACACACACTCCTGACTCACCCCTTACCCCTCCCGCAGCCTCACACACTCCTGACTCACTCCTGTCCCCCTCCCCCAGCCTCACACACACTCCTGACCCCCCTGTCCCCCTCCCCCAGCCTCACACACACTCCTGACTCACTTCTGTCCCCCTCCCCCAGCCTCACACACACTCCTGACCCCCCTGTCCCCCTCCCCCAGCCCCCCACACACTCCCCTCATCCCACCTGGGCGATGGTCCGGTCAGGGCACCAGCTCCGGATCAGCAGCAGCTTGCGGAAGGTGTCCAGGTTGGTGTCATAGTCCTCTGGCAGGGGGGCATCCTCGGGCGCGGGCTGGTCGAACCAGGCCCTCCAGGGACGGTCGTTGTGGCTCACCTGGAACACAGGCACACTTCAGAGACTTGCTAGGATGAGCTAGGAACCTGCTAAGAAGCATTTGTGTGTGTGTGTGTGTGTGTGTGTGTGTGACCGACCTGGGCTAGTAGCTGGCTGAAGGGCGCCAGGCTGGAGAGCTGGACCAGGTTAAGCCAGGTCAGGTCTAGGATCCATCGTCTGGGCTTGGGCTCCACGGAGTTCAGGTCCAGAGCAGCCCCCCCTGTTGGGAGCAAGGGGGGAGGAGGAGAGAGGGAGGGAGGAGAGATGGAGTTAGCACTGCTGAGTGATGAGAAGCTAGGTGAAAACCCCTGTCCTAGAATAGGCCTGACTCCTGCCCCCCAGAGCACAGCACGGCACGGCAGGGCAGCTGAAAGCTGACCTGGGGGGTGTCCAGTTACCCCTCCCCCATTAAGACGGGAGTGAGATCACTTCCCTGGCTGGGTGATGTGACTGAGAGACGGGGCTCCTGCTTGACATGTCAATCTAAGCCAGGGGGGTTCTCTCAGAGGTGTGATGAGTGACAAGCAGGGTCTCTGAACCACCAATCAGATACTCTGACTGACAAGTGCCTTGTCATAAGGACACCGACTCCTCCCTCTAAGTCCTACACTGCTAAGGGGAAACAGGGGCCAGAGAGAGGATCATGTCTCCACCTTTGATGAAGGTCTGGAACTCAGCGTGGGAGATGTTATTATCCTGCAGGTTGATCTTGAGCGCCAGCAGCAGCGTGAACAGGAACTTGTGGTCCTCGTACAGCCCCCTCGCAGTGTAGCGGAACGCCTGATAGGTCAGGAAGTCGATGACGTTGCCGATGCGCTTGGAGGTGATCTGAGACTTGACGGAGCGTTCCATGGACGTGTCGAAGATCCCCAGGAACTGACGCAGCGACGTCTGGTACATGAGGTTGACCAGGGACATCTCCACGATCAGGAAGTAGAGGATGCTGCCCCGAGTGGCCACGGGGCGGTACTCCTCCCTGGCCTGGTTGATCTTCACCTCCGTCTCCGCGGCAACCGTCAGCTTCTCACTCACCTGGGGAGATGGCGTGACCGTTCAGACACGCCTACTTGAACACTTTCTGACTCCCTCCCTCCTTCCATCCTTCCCTCCCGTCAACCCCCCCCCTCTCCACCTCCTCTCCCCCCTTACCTCCTCGGCGGTCGTCTTGGTGACCCGGAGCACGTCTATGAGGCTCTGGTCCTCCACCAGGGAGCCCTGGGTGCTGGTCAGACGGTACAGCAGGTTGTCCTCCAGCTCCTGCATCTTCCTCTTGTTGGAGGTCACCTCCTCCAGAAGCTTCACACGCTCTGACTCCAACTCCTGGAGGGGGGGAGGGGACCAACCAGTAGAACACACTACTGTCACTAACTAGTGTTACTAACCAGAGGGGTTCATCATAACCAGTAGGACTCCCTATAACCAGTAGGACTCCCTATAACCAGCAGGACTGACCTGTTTCTCCAGCTGAATGACGCGTCCCAGCAGCTGGTCCTCCAGGCCCTTCAGTGTGACGGTGAAGTCCACCACAGAAGCCTTGGCGCTGACCTCGGGGCTGTAGGCGGGGTTAGCCAGCTTGGTGGTGATGTAGAGGCTGAACCCTTTCATCACATCCACCTCCTTATCACCCACCTTCACCTGGAGCACACACACAGGGCTGTGAGTGTGCGCGTGTGTGTGTGTATGTGTGTGTGTGAGTGTGCGTTTGGGGGAGAGGGTGGTGATTATGAATGCTGTTTGGTTGTGTTGTGTGTACTTTTAAGGTTGTGTTTTGTGTATTAGTGTGGTTGTGTGTTGTCTACTTGTGTGGTTGTGTGTGGCAGAACCTTGAAGGTGGATCCAGACTTGATGAAGTTCTTCTCCAGGATGTTGTCCAGTGCTGGGTCCAGCTCCTCCCCTACGTCCTCCAACAGCAGGGGGCGCCCAAGAGACAGGCTGTCCTCCAGCACGGAGCGGAAGTACCTGTTGTTCAGAGACGTCACCTGGCAGACAGACACACAGACAGTTATGTGTCTCCTCCTCTGTTTACCTCTCTTCATCTCTCTCTCTTATTCCCCCCCTCCCATCTCTCTCTCTCTCTCTCTCTCTCTCTCTCTCTCTCTCTCTCTCTCTCTCTCTCTCTGTCTCTCTCTCTGTCTCTCTGTCTCTCTCTCTTTGTGCACCTGTAGCTCTTTGTCCTTCTCCCTGTTCTTGATCCACATCTTGCCCTGGCCCTGAGGGTCTATGAGGAGAGGGTAGCGTGAAGCTTTGGTCACAATGATCCCGTTCTGGATGGATAGGTCATCGTTGGGGAGGCCCTGCAGGTTCCACTCTCCCACGGTGGCATTGTCCACCAGCATGCTGATCACATTCAGCTCCTGCAGAGGGCGCCAAACACACACACTTACAGTAATACAACATAACTGTACGATGTAGTATAATAGATAACAGTGATCTTGATCTTGGATCACAGTTTTATTCTAAAATAGAATAAATATTCAGTAATGGATACAGCACAGGACACCAAGTTTGACATTTCACAGTCTTACATCACTGTAGGGTATGTGGTTACTAGTCATCTCTCGTCTCCATTGCGTCAGCAGCAAGTTACGGTACTCCTGGTTGAAGGGGCCGGCGTATGACAGGAAGCCCGTAGCCAATAGGACGTCTCCAACCAGATGTTTGATCTGAGTCTGGAACAGAGCGCTGCTCTCCGTCCAACGCACCTGGAATAACACACGCACAGACACACATAATAAAACACCAAGGGTGAACAACCCCTCCCTCCCTCCCTCTCCCCCCACACCCCCACAGCCCCCACCTTCTCTCCCCCCAGGCCGTCGATCAGAGCCGTGGCGTTGGCCATCTTGCGACGGCAGGCCTGAGCGTCGTCCAGCAGTTCCTGCTTCTCCCTCATGGCGGCGTCGTAGAGCGCCTGCGCCTCGTCCAGCTCCCTCTGCTTGGCGTCCAGCTGCTCCTGAGCCTGGCTCAGCTCCGACTGGGCCACCACCAGCCGGCCCTCCTGGAGAGCCAGGTTAGCCTGGGGGAGGAGGGGCAGGGGGTTAGGGGGTTAGGGGGGTGCGTGTGGGTCCAGGGCTAGCTTGGACTAAGACCACGACCAGCTAGGATGTGTGTGTACTGTATGTGTGTATGTGTGTGTGTTTGGTCTAAGCGCACCTTGAGTGGGAGAACCTCCTTGTTGATGGAGAAGAAGTCCACCATGGCCTCGGTCCAGGAGCAGAGTCCAGCCACGTTCCCACACATCCTCTTAGCCTGCTCCAGGTTGTAGTCCTCCATGGAGAGGTAGGGGGTCAGCAGCTCCACCACCTCCTCGGTTATGGAGTCCTGTAGGGAGGGGGGGGAGGTTGTGAGTGTGAGGGTGTGGGGGGGTAGAGAGAGGTAAGAGAAAGTGAGTGGTAGAAGGGAAGCAGTGTGTGTTTTAGTGTGTGTGTGTGTGTTTGTGTGTGTTTTAGTCTGTGTGTGTGTGTTTTAGTGTGTGTGTGTGTGTACCTTGCTGAAGTTCAGCAGCATGCTGAGGAAGGAAGAGTTCTGCATGAGCTTGAGGGCCTCAGCCCAGGAGGGTCGTAGGCAGGGCCTCTCGGGGTCAGGGGTCACGGGGTCAACCCTCCTCTGGAACAGCAGCAGCACAGCGTCCATGATGCGCATGATCAGGTGGGGGGGCTTGTTCAGCTTCCTCACCGTGGCGATGTCCGCTGGCTTGATGGTCTGCACAGAGGAGGGTCATCCTGTTACAACACTGAGGTACTTCTGTCCCTCTGTCTCTTCGTCTTCCATCCCTCCTCTCCTCCCCCTGTCTCTCCCTTGCTTTCTCCCCCACTCCCTCCCTCCCCCTCCCTCCCCTCCTCCGCCTCTCCCTCCCACCCTACCTGCAGGGCTGCCTCAGCAGCAGCCAGGGCAGGTTTGGCTGCCTCCAGTTTGGACTCGGCCACGATCTTGTCCGCCTCGATCTCGTCCACGATGGCCTGGGCCTTGTCCTTCACCTTCTGCACCTGCGTCTTCACCTGGGAGAGGTGCAGGACAAACTCCACCAGTCACAACAACACAGGAGGATAGATGACAGGTAGGGAGACTGAGAAATAGACAGACGGACAGAGAGATATACATATAGACAAGACAGATTGATGGATGACCTGTTCTGCTGCCTGGGCCTTGACGGTCACCTCCTGCAGAACCCCGTCTGCCTTGCGGGAGGCGACCTCCAGTTCCTGCTCCTTCACTGCCAGCTCTTTAGACAGCTGGCTCACAGACTGCTCAGCCTCCATCAGCTTACTCAGACCTGGGTGAGACAGGCCAGGGAGGGAGGGGGGATGTTGAGGTGAGAGAGGAGGAAACAGCTGGACGGAGGTGACCCTTTAACAGCTCATTGTCAGCCACAGAGAAGAGACTGGTGAGGTCAGTACCTGTCTTCATCCTGTCCGCTAGCATGCCCACGTGAGCGATCTTCTCCGAGTAGATGATCTTGTACCCTTCGATGAACGACAGGTAGGACTTGGGCGTCACGTAGGCCTGCCGTCGGAAGCGCTCAAAGTACTCGGCGCACGTCTCCGCCACCAGATCCTGGAAGGACCCCATGACGCGTATCACGCTCCCCCTCACTTCCTGCGAGCACTGGAACTCTCCGTACTGGGACAGGAAGTGATGCGACACGGCCACCAGCGCGTCGCGCGGCCAGCGCTGGAACCAGTCTATGGTGCAGCCGGAGATCAGGCCCGGGAACTTGAGCGCCCGCGTGCGGAACTTCTCCCCCACCGGAGAGAAGCACAGCACCACGTGGAGGTTGTTACGGACGCGGGACAGGAAGTAGTCGTAGAGGTTCTCGGCGGTGGGGGCGCGGCGGGGGTACTGGCGTTTCATGGTGGCGATCAGGTCCTGGGTGATCTCATCCAGCTCGTCTCTGGGGAACAGGTTAGACACCTGGGGCACATGGAGGATGTTACTTACACTAAGTATGTCAAGGGTTTTTGTTTGTCAATGTTGGAGAAGGGACACACACAGACAGACACACACACTCACACACCCACAGACACACACACACACACCTCTCCGGAGGCCAACACGTTGTTGAGGTACTCCAGGAAGGCTTCGTCTTTGATGTCGTTGTCAGTGAACAGAAAGGTGACCCCACGACCCCGCTGGCCAGCCAATCGGTACAGAGTCTTCAGGTCTTCCAGGAAGTTGCTACTGTTGTAAGTCCTGGAGGAAGAGAAGACAAGGTTTTGCATGGTGTATTGTGTGTGTGTGTGCACGTGTGTGTGTGTGTGTGTGAGAGAGAGAGAGAGACCTGGTGAGTGTGATCTGGAAGGTCTGATATCCTGCGATGTAAGAGGCCAGGCGTGTGAGGCTCTGCTTGCCTGACCCCCCCACGCCCACCAGCAAGGCGTTCCCCTGGGGGGTCCGCAGGATCCGAGAGATCTTCATCAGGTGGATCATCGCATCCTGGGATTGGACAGACACACAAGGGTTATCAGCCAATGGGAGACATATACTCAGTCCTGTTTCCATGAATACACACTGACTAACATCATATATACTGTACATGAACAGTTAATAATTTGTATATAGATGATGTAAATTACCTTAAAGAAGACCAGGTCCATGGCTCCGCCCCTAACCGCCTCGTTGTACATCTGCTGGAATGTCCCCAACCGCTCCGCCAACACTTCCAGCGACGGGATTGGCTCGTACACCTTGGGCGCCTCCAGATCGGCATCGTCAGGCTCCTCCCCCGTGGCCTCGGGAGCATCTCTCAGGAAGTCCACAAAGTAGGAGTCCCACTGAGCATGCTCAGTTAGAGCTGACCCATGATCCTCCACTGTTATCTGTGGGGAAACAGGAAGTGGAAAGTTATTCTCACCAACTCTCCAATCAAAACAATCCATACACACTAATCAATACTCCATAACCAATACTCTGGAACAATCTTACTTAACATGCACTTATAAAGCTGTGAGCATACTCAATCAATACTTAATAATCAACAGCTAATCAATCAATCCTAAACCAACAGTATTCTAGAAGCTCCACACCTTCGCGAGCATGGTCTCGAAGCTCTGCCTGTCACGGTCATCAACGAAGCGGTCTGCGATGACGCGGGCACACTCATGATGGAACAGCGCGGAGAGCGTGTCGGAGTCCTGACACACCTCTGACCTCACGGTCAGCACGCCCTGCCAGATACGACTCAGATCGCGCAGGTTGAAGATGTAGTGGAACTTGGCTGGGGAAGGAAGCATCTGGGAGAGAGGGGGGGGGAGGAGACCGGGAGGAGACACAGGTAGTCACACAATGCAATAAAATGAAACAATTAGTCCTACAG
Organism: Mallotus villosus; assembly: GCA_903064625.1. NCBI lineage: Eukaryota > Metazoa > Chordata > Actinopteri > Osmeriformes > Salangidae > Mallotus > Mallotus villosus. The sequence goes on from CAEFZP010001019.1 coordinate 142,935, forward strand.
TACACTACACTGATACATGTTATTGTATGCAGTATATGGCTGTTGTTGTATGGTGGCTGTGCCCGTGTGTTCTACCTTGGCCTTCACAGCCTGCCAGACCCGCCTGGTGGTCGGCACCAGGGCCCCCGCCAAGGAACACACCCCAACAGGGAAACCCCTCTCTGGGCAGAAGTATCCCAGAGCCACGGTGCGGAAGATCTTGTCGATGGAAGAGTTGGCGGGCAGGGTGCAGTTGAAGACGGAGAACTGCCTCTTCAGCCTCTGGGGGATGTCGTTACGCCCCCCCCCCAGGGTGGATCATGGCACCCCACCAGCTGCAGGTCCACCACAGAGGTGAACTCCCCCGGACGGTCCAGGCTGTAGAACCCCCCCTGCTCCATCAGCTGACGCACTATCTCATTGGTTATCTGGAGCGCAGGGGGAAGGGACACAGGAGATGGAATTGTTTAGCCCGTTTGTGTGTTTGCGTGCGCAGTTGGCGCATGTGTGCCTGTGTACTGGTGCATGTGTGTCTGTGTATAGGTGCATGTGTATATGTGTACAGGTGTATGTGTATTGTGTACAGGTGCATGTGTATATGTGTACGGGTGTACAGGTGTATGTGTATCTGTGTACAGGTGCATGTGTGTGTGTGTACAGGTATGTGTGTCTGTGTGTGTCTGACCTGGTCCCCCCACTCGTTGATGGCAGGCATGTTGATGTCGTCTATGAAGACGGTCATCCTCTTCCCCGCAGGGGGGCCGTACGTGGAGCCCATCCGCTTGTCTATGTAGCTCTCCACGCTGCGCTGGAACATGCTGGGGAGCGTGGCGGACGAGAAGTTCAGACTCTTACTCACCTGCACCTCCGGGTCATACTTACCGGTGTAGCCCTGAGAGAGGAGAGGGGCGGGGTTAGGAACATGTTGGCTGAAGAGGACGTGATAGAACCACACACACACACACACACACCTTGATCATGACTGTCTTGGCAGTGCCCTGCTCCCCTATGAGCAGCACAGCCTTGTTCTGCTTCATGATGGTCTGCATGAGGAAGTCTGTCCTCACATTGTCCACGTTGGGGACCAGGATGGAGGAGTAGTCAGGGATGTGGTCTGGAGGGTAGATGTACTCTGGCACCTGTAGGGGGCGACAGAGGCCAGGCAATGCATTACACCACACACTGGGATCAGAAAGAAGACTTTGAACTGGCCTTCCTAGACAAATTGTCTCTTTTTGCAGCTGCCTGCATTGCGGTACCTTGTTTTCCCAGTGTTCCCACTGGCCCTGCTCGTTGACCATGAACTCAAAGATGGTCTGGTCCCCCTCGGTGTGAGGCAGGTCTAGATGAGCGGAATGTCCCTTTAAGAAGACCTCCATCTTGACTCTGTCCTCCAGCTCCAGCAGGGCCCCCACGGACCACATGACCGCGAAGACAAAGAGCCGCTCCACGTCTCCCCCCTGCCCCCCCTGGCCGCCCACACCTCCCTGCCTGTCCTCCATAGGTGGTAGCAAACCCTGGAGATGGCCGGACCAGCAAGCAAGCAAACAGGCAGGCAGATAGACCATTAACTGGTGATTTCAGTTACTTTCATCTTTAGCAGACTCAAACCCTTTAAGGATGTTAGATCTCCTAAGGACTTTGGGAGAGTCGGTGGTAGTCATGCCTACCTGCAGAAGGTCTATGGTCTGTTTGATGTACATACACTCCAGGATATTCATTTTAGGAGACACTGCCGTGAAGATGAAGTTCACCAAGTCCTTTGTAGATGAAAGGAGAGACGGTGAATGGAGCAGATGCACTAAATACTCCCCTAAAAGGCACAATGCCAAGCTACACAAGGATCTCAGATCCCATCGAAAAACACCAAAGCTCTAACGCTTTGCCCCAGCTCCAGCACACCTGGCTCACCCACCTGGTAGATGCTGTTGAAGCAGGTGTGCAGGAGCCCAGCCTGCAGGTTGGGGACAGTCTGCAGCCAGGCCTGCAGCACAGGGCTCCAGCCCAGCACCGAGGAGCTCATGAACACCATCCCGTTACGAGACACCGTAGCAGGGGAGGCGTTGTCGATGTTGTGGGGCTCAAACACCACCTGGAGGGATCCAAACCCTGATGATTACTTTATGTAATCGCTTCCTGAATACATGAATGATTACTTTATTACATGTGTTAATGATCCAGCAGGGCTGGAGGCAGCAGGAGCAGACAAACTAAATGGATCATATTACAGAAACATAAATATGCAGTGTGATAGAAATACATTTGGAGCAGGTCAGGAATGATTTACGAAAAGGTTTTGACGGCACCTATAGGGCTAGGGGTCAGAGGTCAGGGGTGATGGGGTCACCTTGCAGCAGGGCGCCATGGGGATACGGTCTCCGTTGGCCAGGGTCAGGGTTTTGTTGTCATCCAGGACGGAGTTGAGGTTCTCGATCCAGATGGCGTCTACGGGACCGTCCAGCACGATCCACACATGCTCACCCTGACAAACACACACGCACACAAACAGTTAAACAGTCCAAACAAAACAGCGACGACAAACGACAGACCAATATAAACCCTGTTGACCTTCTTGGCCTTGAGGGTCTTCCTCCAGAGAGTGGAGAAGATCCCGTCCGTCCAGTCGTTGGTGGCCACGTCCAGCGTGCCGAACATCTGGGAGGCGGTGATGGCCTTGGGGTTCATCCTCATCTCCCTGTGGGCGGAGCCACAGTCCGTCATGGCTCGCATCAGCACCTGGATACAGGTGGACTTCCCCGCTCCGCTCGGGCCTAGCGTCATCATCCCTGGAATGCACACACATCGACATCAACAGAAATATCAAAACATAAACACACAGGCTTTCTAAAAATGGACCTGGTTTGTAAAGTTACAGATAGAGGGAAAGACACGAAGGTGTGTGTGTGCTTGTTCGGACCGTGCCGAACGCGCTGGGTCTCGTAGAGCTGCACCAGCTTCAGCAGCCAGGGAGGGATGGTAGATGAGGCCCGCCTGCTGGGTCTGGGACTGGATGGCTGCCTCCAGCTCCGGGTAGCCCGCCTTGTCCAGGATGATGCCCGGGAACAGGTCGTTGATCAGACTCATAAAGAGGGGCTCATCCTCGTCCACCTGAGGGTGTGAGGGAGGAGGGAGAGGAGGGGTGAGAGGTGAGGGAGAGCGGAAAGTAAGGAAAGGGGAGGACAGGATGTAAATCATGATGAGTGAGGCACATTGAGGCACATTGCAGTGTATCACTTCAAATCATGCCAGAATTGTCTTAGTTTTGTTCTCTGGATAGCAGAAAGCACAGATGAGTGTGTCAAGCATGGTTCAGGTTCATACCAGTTTGGAGAGGTTCATGTCTCTCAGAACCCTCATGACCACGGTCTTCTCAGGCTCGGAGGGGTTGGACCTCTTCACTGCTCCCAGCGTCCTCAGCACAGACAGGATGTTCCTCAGCCAAAGTCATAGTGCACCTGGAGCAGAGAACCTCCACGTCTGTCAGAGAACCTGCAAATGTCTTCACAAATCGCAGCGCTGCACCCTGGGATGTGTGTGTGTGTGTTACCTGCTTGGAGAGCTGCTCCTCACACAGCTTGTACAGGGTGTAGAACTTGCGGCTGAGGACTTGGTTGTCACGGAAACCGGCACTGGCCAGCTTGACCCTCATGATGATGGCCCGGTCAGGTACCATCATGGCGACCGTCCGGAACTGGATCTTCAGGTTTTCCGGAAGCTCCTGCCGACCGGCGTAGCCAGGGTTCTAGGTACGAAGGAAACGGAACAGCAGGAACATTGTAGAACCTTGGGATTTCATTTCTGCAGATCTGCTCCAATTGTGTATTATATCACACAGTGGGACTAGGTTATACAAAAAAAGTGTAGACTTAGATCTAGGTATGTGCAGAACCACAAGACAGCAGTAACAAATTCATTCTTGTCAGAGAGACACAGATGCTATCTGTATACACTCTGTAAACACCATACACAACGCACAGGGTTCTGCTGTTCTCTTTCCTTCAGGACCCTCTAATAAGAACCGTCTAAGAACACTCTTAGTGTCCTGCCGTGCCCACCATAGTTAAGAAGATGCCAAACTCTGGGTCCATCTCCACCAGGTCACCGTCTGTGAAGATGAACTGCTTCTTCTTGTTCTTCTTGCACTGCAGCACGATGTAGATCTGCTGCGCTGCCACCGACAGCACGGGAAGCTCGATGCGGTTGAACTCGTCGAAACAGCCCCAGGCTCCAGACTGGGCCAGGCCTGGTGCAGGACACAGGATCACGTCACACACCTCACAAAGCTAACGCGACTCTTATTCGCTGGTCTCGTCTACTTAGCTCTAAGGGAATGTGTCTTGTTACCGCACGTGATGTCCCTGCTCATGGTGGTGTGCCTGTGGGCTTACCTTTGTAGATGCGTCCAAGCCCTCTGTAGTCCATCTGGTCGGAGCAGTTGAAGACCACCACGTACTTCCCCAGACAGCGGCCCATGTCCTTGGTGGTCTCCGTCTTGCCTGTGGGCAGGGACAGAGATCAGCCCAGACACTCGGGTGGAGCTCTGGTGTGTCCCACAGTGTGTGTTCTGCTGTTCAGAAGCCGCCTGGTCCAGGTGTCGTGGTTGGTCTTGTTCTTACCTGTTCCTGCTGGTCCAGCTGGAGCCCCGCCCATGCTCATCCCCAGCGCCTGAGCCAGGGTGATGTAACACCTGGAGGAGGAGGGGGACAGGCAGGAGCCAGGTGAGACCCAGATGGGAACCAAGTGAGAGCCAGGTGTGGGACTGGGTCACCTGTCTGTGGAGCAGAGCTCACCTGTCTGTAAGGGGGGTGATGACCAGCCTGTCGGTGCAGCCCAGGTACTCGTTGCAGTAGCCGAACTCCACGTCGGTGATCTGGATCACACACCGATCTGCTTCCTCCAGGAAGTAGAACCTCGACTGCTTCTGCCACTCAAAGTCTAGCGTGGACCTGATGTTCAGACGCACCTGAGGACCAGGAGAACCTTAACATCAAGACTGTTCCAGGTGGTACCAAGCTATTTAACCTTGTGGTTCTCTCCAGGATGTTTTAGGAACTACCGCAAAAAATACATATATAATATTGATAAATTGATCTAATAGACGGTTCTTACAAGGTCGTCAAATATGTCTTTCTGGTGGACATGGATGGTGATAAGGGTCTCGTACAGGGTCCTCTCATTCCTGGTCAGGTCCTTGGTTGTCATGTCAATCAGCTCATTCAACATGTCCATGAACTTCTGGTTGGTCGTCTGCATGATCTGGAAACACAAACAGGAGGAAGAGATGAGATTTGACGGGACTGTCCAGGCTTGTCAAGAAGGGGAGGATAGTGTCATATGATGAATTGTACCTTCTTGTCTGTCTTGCTGCTGACAATGTTATCAGCTTCCATGTTTAAGGAGTCTATTTTGCCGAGGGAACATACCTTCTTGTCAGCCTTGCTGAGGCCCAGGGCCTCCTCCGATCTTTGGTCCAGATCATCTGCAGCCCCAGCAGGCCCACCTGGGCCGGAAACACAGCCTGGAACTCTAGTAGTTTCAGGCCCGGGTCGCTGATGGCTAGGTAGGCCTGCCTGATGATGCTGTGGAGGGTCTTCCTCACTCGCTCCAACAGCAGACCCAGCCAGGCTTCCACGTTACCCTGGAGACAAAACACTTCAGTACTACAGTAGCACTAATGTAAGACCACTACAAAAACACTGTCACACTTCCATAGAGGTGCGTGGGGCTTCAGTGGAGGTGTGGTTCTGAGGAGGGAAGGTACCTGTGCCAGGACTGGCTCACACAGCTCCACAGTCTCCCCCTCCTGGGACTGGAAGCTGAGGATCTGGTCGTAGTTCTTCTCATGGAACACCACCCTGTTGACGTTGTCAAACAGACTCAGCAGGTGGGCCTGGAGGAGGAGGAGGAGGAGCAACAGGATCAGGAGATGAGAAGGAGGTGCAGGAGCAGGGATGGAAGTGGAGGAGCAGGAAGAGGAGGATGGGAAGGAGGGACAAGGATTAACATTTTGAAACAGACTGTGAATGTACTAGACAAACCAAGTACAGCTGGTTCCTCCGAGCTCAGGTTAGGTGCACTAACCTGTATGGTGTGGGAGTCCGAAGCCTGTCCTAGAATCTCCAGCAGGGCCGGGTCTGAGACGAAGAAGAACCTGGGGAAGACCAGCCTCTTCTTCTCCAGGTAGCCGCTCAGAGACTTCTGGCAGACCTCCAGCTGCTCCAGCAGGTGAGGCAGGAGCTGGATCAGGGTCTCGTCCCCCACGCAACACTGGACCACACCCGGCACCTCGTGGGCTCGCTGCATGATCTTCTGCCACGACTTGTCGATGTTCTGGAACCTCTTCGCCTCCTAAGGAAAGGTAGAGACCACATCAGCTCATGCAGAGTAAGATCACTGTACATGATATTATATGTTAGATGCAGATTAAAACAAATTGCAACCTTTCAAAGGTTTTTGTCAACTTTTTTTCCACACTCAGTGAAAGTAGAGGAAATGAGAGAGGATGAGAGGGCAGAGGAGAACAGAGAGGCCTATTTGCTCTAGAGATCTCTGGTTAGATGGTAAAATAAGTGTATTTGAATCTTACCTGAGGTAGTTGCTTGGCGATGTCTCCTCCTACGAACACAGCCTCCAGGTAGATCCACAGGTTCTGGACAGTCAGCCATTTCTCTATGACCTCTGTGGTGTTGGACAGCCTCTGTACCCACTGCTGAATGGAGGGCTTGAAGGGAGCGTTGTACCTGGAGGCGAGAGAGAAATGGAGTGGGGGTTTAACACTAATGGTATGTCTGAGAAGCAATGAGTTGGTTTAACAACTTTGTATAAATCGTCTATCGTTTTATTGCGGCCTTGCAGTGTTTTATAGCGCCACCTGTTGCTCATGAGTGAGGCCAGCACCATCAGACTGTCCTCCATCAGTGCCACCTTCTCTGCCGTGTCGGCGCCTTTCAGCAGCAGTTCCCCCCTCGTCCTGAAGGGGGCGAAGGAGAGCGTGTGACTGCTCCACTCTGCCACCACATCCTTCAGCTTGGCCTCGATGTCTCTCTCCTTCACAGCACTGATGCATACATCCTGTACACACACACACACACGCACACACAGAATATCAGTCACAGTGAGGTACTATAATGTTAGGTTGCTATGTTGATTTCATCCAACGATTTTCGATCAATCAGCGTCACTGAGCCCTGCCTCTATGTCCTCCTTGTATTTGAGAAGCGGAGCCTCCATGATGTTTCCTGAGGGCGAAGTTCTCTGAGTCCACCTCGAATCTGTGTCCCGTCAGGTCACTGAGGCGGTCCCAGTGTCTCTCCATCATGGCCTGGGCAGACAGAAGCACCCAGGTGAGACAGGTAAGACAACGCTGGTGAACATGGAGGAACTCAGGTCCCAGAGAAAGAGGTGACGAGTCAGAGACCGGTGAGAAAGACACACACACGTACACACACTTACACTACACTACTACACACGTACACACAGTTACACGTACACATACACACCTTGTTAGCCATCATGATGAGCAGAGGACAGGTCTCGCTGAAGTCATCGATGGTCTTCTTCAGGTCTCGGAAGGCCTGCCACTCCTTCAACGCCTTCGGAAGCTTACGGATTCTAGGAGGATGTACGTTTGAGAGAACACACAAGCAACGCACAAGGATAAATCACTTAGATTTTGACAGCAGTTCATTAGGCTTTTTGCGATTATGAAGTAGGGTAATCTGAATGGAGTTGGAACGGAGCGAAACCTGTTCTGGAAGTCCTGGAGCTCTGTGTTGATCTTCTCGATGTTGAGATCGGCCCACTGGATGTCGTAGTAGCCGCTGACGCTCTCTGTGACGGCACTGTAGAGGGTGTAGAGCTTGGACTGCAGGGCCAGCTCCCTCTTTATCCTCTGCAGGTCAGAGTACTCTACGGGGGGAGAGGAGGAGAGAGAGCTCTGTCAACTGGTGAGGCCAGTTGAATAGGGACGCAGCTTTGACCTGTGGTGTAACTGTCCTGTATCGTGTTTGACGTCTGTTAGGGTCAGTGTTTCACCCGTGACTGTGAGTCCGAAGAGCTCCTCTCCCCCAGAGTAGGTGACGTACTTCCTCCAGAGCTCATCGAACTGGGCCTGGAAGCTCTGCAGTCTGTCGCAGGCCTCTGCAGGAGCAAGGCCTTCTACACCTGGGCCACTGCAGAGACCAAACAACCCATCAACAGCCTAACACCTGGCATCCACTCCCATCCAACTCACCATCCAACTCACCATCCAACACCATCAAAATCCACCATTCAACTAACCACAGAAATTACGTATCAAATAACCAACATGGCTGTCAACCAACCCAGTATTTAACTGACAAGATGTTGGATAGTGGTACTGTATAGCAGTACCTGATGTCATAGTCAGAGTAGAAGTTCTGGACGGTGGTCTGGAAGTCCTCCACTCCTGCCAGCAGGTCAGCCTTCATGGCAGGCTGGATCTTCACCAGCGTGTTCTGGGTCTGCATCACCTGCAGACGGAGACATGGTCATGTGACCAGCATGGTCATGTGACCAGTCTTCTACTGGTCTTGCACATCACACCTGCATCAGTGCAGAGAGAAGCTGTTGATGAGCTTGGGAGAAGCTGTACCAGAGCGTGGAGGTTCCTCCAGGCGTAGGTCAGACCGTCCACCCTCTCGGCGTTGCCGTCGTTGAACAGCAGCTCGTGTCGGTTCAGCAGCGCGAACGACTCCTCCACGGGACCAATCGTGGCGTCGATACGAATCTCCGCCTCCCGGACCTCCCTCAGCGCCGCCATGGCGCCACGCACATCCTCCAGGTCGGTGATTGGCCGCTGCAGGCGTTTGGTCAGTCCCGTCGACGAATGAGAAGATATCGGCCATGTTGGCGGAGGCCCGGGTGTTGAGCGCGGCCCCGAAGGCCCGCTTCCAGGCCCGACACTCCTGGCTGAGGGAGAGCTTGAGGTGGTCTGTGTCGAACAGAACTGAGCCGACAGTGCAGGACGCTGGGAGGTCCTCGATCTGGGCTTCCAGCTTCTAACAACGGAGGGAGGACAGCAGACACAAGTAAACATAAACATAAACACCACAGAGACAAGTGGTGAGCCTGGACAGGACACCCTACTGCACATGCTGAATGCTGCGAGTCGACAGAGAGCTGAGAAGAGCAGTTAAAAGGAGAGAGAGTGAGTTACTAACAGAGTATGAAGAGATCTGAGTGCTGAACTCTGGAAGAGAAGGGTCAGTCTCCAGGAAGGCCTTCACCTGCTCCTCTGGGTCCTAGTGAGCAACGTAAACAAAGTTACCACTGGTTTATCATATTAAAAGCATGGGATGGGCCTTTTCTCCATCAGGTCTTTTTGAGGCGATCAGACCCGGGCATCACAGCTTGAGCGCCCAATCATCAGCACGTGGACAGTGCTGGGCCAATCGTACCTGGTTCCAGAGGGTGGAGAAGTGTGAGAAGTCCTGCAGGGTGTCGGCAGCGTCGGGGCGGAGGGAGGAGACGATGGAGGAGAGCTGGATCACAGCCTTGGTGGTGTCCTTGTGCTCTGCCAGCTGCCTGTCCAGCTGCTTCAGAACCAGCTGCTTGGTCAGGGGACCCTCGTCCCCCGCGTCCCGTAATGCTGCCTGCTCCATCTGGTGGGGCGGAGAGAGAGAGAGGGGCCGGGGGGTGAGGAGAGAAATGGAGGGAGAGAAGGAAGAGTTTGGGAACAGGCTAGACTAGATGTAGTTCGTAACATTTCAGGACATATTAGTGATCTGTGGTACCTGTAGCTGTTTGTGGTGTAGGTGTGCAAACTGCCACAGAGGGACATCTTTTGCCATGGACAGCACAACACTCACAATCTTGTTGACAGCGTTCTGCAACACAGGAGAACTCAAGCTGGAAATGGGGCAATTACCTACTGTGAAACCCATGACTGTTAATCTTCACAACCACATTGTTTCTACTTTCAACTTCACAGCTGGTTACTGCATCTGTCTCCTGTGTTTGGGTTTGTGTGAGCACCTGTATTTCGTCGAGGCTGGGCCTGAGGACGATGTTGGGGATGGCCAGCTGGATGGAGGATCTGAAGAGAGGAGTCTGGCTCTGCTGACGGGCCTGGTACGGTGAAGCAGCGGAGGAAGAGGAGGACTGATACATGGAGCTGGTCACATGCAGTCTTCGTCTCAGAGTGTCCAGAGACGACTTGGTAGCTGAGGAGAGAGGAGGGTAAGCCGGGGAGAATGGAGGATTGTTGACCAGAGCCTGAGACTTGTATTCCTTGGCATTTAACTTTTACAACTAATCTTCTCATACTTCACCCTACCACCTCTTAGCCCTGACCCCTGACCCCACACCCTTCCACACCTTTGGCCAGAGCCTCTGTGTTCTTCTGACACAACTGAGCTATCAGGTTGTAAAAGCGGCAGGGCAGGCATGACTGGCAACGGATTTTCTGCTTTGCATCCGGGTGGAGACAGACCATGGACCCCTGGAGAGGAGGACAAGAGAGGAGGGCGAGACAGGAGGACAAGAGAGGGAGGGCGAGGAGAGGAGGTGAGAACAGGATGGAATAGGAGACACAAGAAGTTGACCTCCAGTGGGATATGTACAGGAATATGTATGTTTACTAAGTTTGTGTTCAGTGACAGGTTTGTAACTGACATGTCATGTGTTTACCTCCAGGTTAACAGCTTCAGCTGGGGTCATCTTCTTCTTCAGGTCCTCCATCAGGTCATACACAGACTTCTCCACCTGCTGGCTCTGGCTGTCCAGACACGGAGAGAGGAGAGCAGAGACAATCACAGTCAAAGGAAGATCACTGCTTCTAATCTCAGACAATGTACCATGCGGCCTTCACAAAGTCAGTACAGAAAACAAACTACACAGGCAACAGAAAAAAACGTCAAGCGATTTTGTGATTTTTGTGAAGACTTTGTGACTCCATTTCCCATAATGCCTCATCAATAGGGCTGACCTGCGGAGTGCCTGGGCGGCCTTCCCCACAGTGCTCTCTGCCTGGCTCAGGAGGTCCTGAGGGGGGACAGGCATGTCCTCAGGCAGCTCCAGCAGGGCTGTCCACGACATAGCCTGAAGCACCCGTTCAATACGACACTCCAGGGTATCCATGGCAACCTTGGTAATATGCTCCATTTCCCGTAAGACCTCATAGACGTTGTCTATGACTGAGAGAGAAGGGGTTAATAAAGTTAGACCTGCTCATTTAAACTTAAAAACATTGAGACGTTTAAAATAAATCAAATCAGGTCAGGAAATCAGTTTATGGGACACAGAGGGGCACATGCACACAGTCACATTTCGATCTTGAAGCCATACATGTGTGTATGTTGAGGGAGGTCCAGGAGAGGGTGGTGAGGCCAGGGGAGAGGGCAGCCTCCACCCTGCTGGTGTAGGGCTGGAGCAGGGGCAGCAGGAGGGGAGGAGCCCTGGAGACAGCTGCAGCATAGTCCTGCAACAGCTCCTGCAGACTGGGGAACAGGGAGGAGAGGAGGAACAGACAGCATCAGGGGCCAGACTGAGGGAGAGAGAGAGAGAGAGAGAGAGAGAGAGAGAGAGAGAGAGAGAGACAGAAAGAGAGAGAGAGAGAGAGACAGAGGTAGAGCGAGAGAGGAAGACATAGACCTACCGACTGTGCTGAGCCTTTAGGTCTGCCTCCCTGAGACACATGCTGAGGACCACCCTGGGGACGGGGACCCCCAGCTTGTTCATACACCGGGCCTCGTGCAGGACCTCCAGGACCAGGGGGTCCAGGTTCACATACAACTCCTGGGAGGGGCACAGGGACGTGGAATGACAACATGTAAATCTAGGGACGTCTTCATGGGATGACTTCATTTTATAGAAGACATTTCTTGGGTCCTGATAAGATGTTCCTGCTCCTGTAACTAAGGTACAGAGTGTGTCAGACATCGGCAGGTGTTAGCTGGGTGTTAACCTTGGTGTCAGGGTGTCTGATGAGCAGAGACGCATTAAACCCCGTACGACTCATCTCCGCCGCCTGACTCCACCCTCGGTGGTACAGCATCTCAAACTCCAGCAGAACCGACGCTGTCTTGTTGTACGTGCGAATCACCTTCTTCATCTCTGGGGTCTGGAGGGAGGGAGGGAGGGACAGAGATAGACAGACAGTCAGACTGCTATAACCTTGTGTGTGTGTGTGTGTGTGTGTGTGTGCGGGGGATTACCTTCAGGATGTCCATCTTATCCTTCAGGATAGACATGGGGTACTCAATCTTCCTGAACAGCTGGCGAGACCACATAATCTTCCCAGCAACCTGTTGAGAGAGAGAGAGAGATAATCAAGAAGACAACATTTATTTATTAGCTACCGCAGCTTAGCTTTAGTGTGTCCTCCCTACCGGAGGCATGTTCCTGGGGATGGGGGGGTTGTCCCTCTGCCTCTGGTACTGTCTCCGGAGCAGCTCCAGGTCTCTGCTGTAGCGCTGCAGCACCAGCTGGTAGCGCTCCGCCAGATCCAGGTGCCGACTCACCCCACCCTGATCGAACCTGGACAGCAGCTCCAGCATTCGCTCTGTCTGGGATGGGGTCAGAGGGAGGAGCGGGTGGGTGGGGTAGGGGGGTGAGGTTGTGAGGGGGTGAGAGTGAAAAAGATTGGGTTTAAATGAAGTGTTAAATGACCAGAGGTAGAGCATGTGAACACAGAGAGAGAGACGCTGCAGACAGGAAAATAACTCACAGAGAGTGACTGATCAAACCAAGAGTCGATCAGGGCCTGGATGGACAGGAACAGGCCCTGGACCTGGGACTGGAACTCAGCATAGTCACTGTCAAACTGGCAGGAGGACAGAGATCGAGTGATCAATCAGTCAGTACATCCATCCATCCATTCCTTTGTTCATCCATCCATCCATCAAAACATATCACACGGCCCAGCCCTAACCTCTAGTTTGCGGTGGTCCAGGACGTTGTAGGTCTTGGTCTTGGTGGTGTTGACGATGGTCTGGTAGCGAGCGTAGATCTTCTCCATGCCCTCCACCCTGACCTCAGGCAGAGCTGCCAGGTCGTGCAGGATGGTGGCCATGTCTGCAATCTGCTCCACACGACGACAGAACGTGTCAAACTTCCCAAAGATGTAGTTCTCACTGCGGAGGGAGGAGGAGAGCTCGGCTAGACCAGTGATGCTTAACAAGTACTGAACTCTGACTGTGACAGTGTGTGTGTGTGTGTGTGTGTGTGTGTGTGTGTGTACCTGAACTCAAACTGCTTGTCATTGGGGTTCTCCCTCAGTCTCTGTCTGACGTTCTGGAAGCAGAGCTGATACTCCTGGTTGAGCTGACAGCACTCTCTGATCCTCCTCAACAGCTCAGGCCTGGAGATACGAGAGGGAGGTAGGAAGGTAGGAAATAGTTGAAAAATGTATAATGTTTATTCATGTATGTCATGCAGCTTCAGTAGAAACAGGAAACATAAAAAAGATAGACTTTCATAATGAACCAATAAGGAACGAGCATGCATGATTTGCTTACCTGGGGTGTTCCCAGACTTTGGCCACGCCCTCTGTCAGGTAGGCCTTGCAAGTGGTGATCATCTGATTGGTGACCTTGACGAAGAGCGAGGTCATCCTCTCGGAGGTGTTGTAGTACCTGGAGATGTTGTGGATCATACTGATGCTGTTCATCAACCTGGGCAGGTACTCCAGCATACTGGTCTGCAGAGGGGGTCAAAAGACAGAGAGAATGAGAGAGAGACAGAGAGAGAGACAGAGAGAGAGAGAGAGAGAGAGATGATGGATGAAGACAGAGAGAGAGAGAGAGAGAGAGAGAGAGAGAGAGAGAGAGGTAGGAGGGGTAGGAGGAATAAGACCCTCACTGGTGTGCACTGTCCCAGAGGACCAAAGAACTTATCCAGGGTGTAGAGGTACTTCACGTTGTCCTTGGCCTCGTTGGCAACCACAGTGATGTCACCATCCTGGGAGGAACCAACACAGCAGTTCAATGGTTTTTTTATGCCACAAAAAGATGTATTTGTATTTAGTTATTTATTATTCACTGTCTCTCCATCAAGGGAGAGGAAGCAGAATGAGACTGACCAGGTCTCTCCAGGCCCTCAGCACTTTGCTCTTAGCCACCTGCAGAACACCAATCACCCTCTTCACCTCTGGCCTCTTGATCTCATCCATGAGGCTGGTGGGACGGGGGGGGAGGAGGGGGGAGGAGAGGGGGAGACGAATGGACCGTTAGATAGAGGAAACAGTCAGCTAGGTCCCAGGTACAGTGTGATGTCATCAGTCACCTGTTGAAGGTGGTCATACGGCTCTTCCAATGCTCCAGCTCTGCCGAAGGTCCGATGTCATCAGCTTCCTTCCTCATCTGCTCGCTCTCCGTCAACACCTGCTTAATCTGATTGGCCCACAGAAGGACCACCCCCTCCAGCTCCTCCACCAGCTCGCTGTTATTGGCTGGAAAGAGAGAGGTGAACTTATTGAGATACTGTTACACAGAAAGCGAAATGTCTCAAAAGGATGGCATCAGATGTATTACCTGCACTAGCACCACGCACTGTCTGCTGCAGGACCAGCATATTACCTACAGTGTTCTAGACTGGGACCAGCATGTTACCTACAGTGTTCTAGACTGGGACCAGCATGTTACCTACAGTGTTCTAGACTGGGACCAGCATGTTACCTACAGTGTTCTAGACTGGGACCAGCATGTTACCTACAGTGTTCCAGACTGGGACCAGCATGTTACCTGCTGTAGTGTAGTCCGCAGGGCCCAGAAGACCGGTCAGGCTGTGTTTCGTTTCGGTCTGCTGGAGGTGGAACTTCCCCTCCATGTTGAGTCTGGCTGAGGTGAGGCTGGAGACGAAGGAGTCCACTGACCCCAGGAAGTCCTGGATCTGTGGGGACGAGAGGCCATCCTTCATGGAGCCCCAGTTCTGGAGGAAGGGGAGGAGGAGTGGAGGGAGGCATAGGTCAAACGCTACTAGTGGGAAGAGAGAGAGAGAGAGAGAGATAGAGAGAGAGAGAGAGAGAGAGATGTAGAGAGAGAGAGAGAGATCTAGAGAGAGGGAGAGAGAGAGAGAGAGAGAGAGAGAGAGAGAGAGAGAGAGAGAGAGGAGAGAGAGAGAGAGAGAGAGAGATAGAGAGAGAGAGAGAGAGAGAGAGGGGAAGTGTTACCTCCTGCGCCCTGAGAGCAGGCAGCATGATCTGAGAGAGCATATTCTCCAGGCTGTACAACATGCTCCCCTCAGAGCAGTCCAGCATCCCGAAGTTCACCTCCTGGGAGACAGGGGGCAGCAGAGAGCGACAAGGAGGAAGCATCCAGGTGAAAAGCAACAGAGAGACACAGAATGGAACAGACCCACACAGACCCATCCATCATGTTGCCAAGGTTACACAAAGGAAAATAGTGCAGTGGAACGGGATCGTGGTAGAGGCCCCCTGTCTATTGTGAAGGAAGGCTGTGTAGCGTAGCTACTGACCTGTGACACGTTGGCAGTGGTTATAGTTTTGTCAGTTGTCCTCAAGAAGAACAGACACTTCTCCAGTAGTGCCTGAAACACAGATCCCGAGTTATTTAACCTCAGGTACTAATTAACCTGGTTAATCTCTATGGTGGAGATGACCCCTGGGTCAAGGTCAGGCAGACAAGGGTGCTTGTTTGGAAATAATGGTGCTGTCTCCAATAACAACAAGGGAGCTACAACAGCTAAACTGCCATTAGTGCCTCATTAGCGAACAATGGTCTCCTTGGATACCACCAAGGTATAATTAACCTTCCATAGAGGGAACAAAGTTCATGTTGGATGGACTGAGTTCTGTGAGTCTGTATTGGACAACTCTATGAGTACTATTTGTCTCGAGTATGTTACGCTGACATTACCTCTGACGTTCCCGTGGTGATGAATAGTTTCTTCTGACCTGGGGAGGAGCTGAATGTGTCTGCCGTGCAGGAATGGATGGGTGGTGGCTGGAGAGATGGAGGGATGAGGGAGAGAAAGAGGGAAAAAGAGGGACAGGAACGGTAATCTTTTGTTGAGCTGTTGTCTCTGTGGCTGATGAGTATTCACTGTTAGAAATGACTCGGATATTACCGATGAGACTTCTTGATAGAAGAAAATCAGCCTTTTGGATCCATTTGCTATGAAGAACTCATCGATTAAATGAAACTAGAAAAACAGGAAATACACGCGTTGACGTTAGTAACCACAGCATACAGTCTCAAAGTAAAGAAATACCTGACTGTTGTAGAATCTGAATCTATCTATCTACCCACCCCAATTCAGGTGAACATAGTAGAGGTGGTTGAGTGTCCAGTGGTGCATACCTTGTCATCAGACACCAGGGCCTCCTCCACCTCGGCCTCCCCCAGCCCCGCCCCGTCCACCAGCCTGGTCAGCAGGTACTTGTGCCTGGCGTCCATCAGGGCTCTCCGCTCCTCCCTCACTGCCCGCGCCTGCTTCACCATCTCACGCCTCGCCTCGTTAGACAAGACCGCCGTCCTCTTACCTGGCACCTGAGGGGGAGAGGCATATGGAGAGGTCTTGAAACCAGATGTTAGTAGTATCTAACCCGCACAACTGCTACATCTGTTGAAGGGTAGTAAGCTGTGAGTCTTAGATGGTGATGAGTTGTAGATACAGATGTGTGAGGGGTGCTTATGTTTAACAAAGTGGACTGTCACTTTAATACTCACTGAGGTGCTGGCTGTGGAGGAGGGCAAAGCATTTGAAGATGCCGTGTGATTGGTGGTTTTAAGATTGTGACCCCCTATTCGGCGGTGTCCCCCAGCCACCTCTATTGATCAGACCAAACATTTTTGGGAGGGGGGGTTAGAAAAAGACCACGTCATTTTCCGAGATAAAAATAGTAAATTTGCTAGAAAAAAACTCGGAGATTCTCCAAGATTATAAAGTCACAAATTGTTTTACCTACACAGGCCCTAATATACAACGCCGTGGCACATTTCTCATATTTATGACCCCCATCATAACTACTTTTTATTTTTTATCTTAGTTTGGATTGGTTTAGGCTGATTATAGTCTACATACAACAAATATACCAAGACTCCATAGAAGGGTGTAATAAAACATTTCCGGTACCACTGATACATTCAAGGTGATGCTGAAGGTATAAATACCTTTGCGAAGCAGTCTAACCAGAGGAGGCTTTAGTTCTGTTGTGTTGAGAGCTGTTGTCTGACTCCCCTCCATCTTCTCTGGTTCTCCCTCAACCTCCCCAGGGCTCTCCTGGGCCCCTTCCCCAGGTTCGAGCCTCTGCCCTGGGCCAGACTCAAAGCCTACACCATCTTCATCCTGGAGTTCCTGTCCTCCAGAACCAGGGCCGGACTCCCCAGGACCAAGGCTCTCTTCTGGGGGAGTGTCTGACACGTCGCCCCTCTCCTCCACTTCCCCCGGTTGCTCATTCATCTAGGAACATAGTCTATGTAACTCCAGTATTCAGGTTAACCAGAGTCCCCGCTAACAGGAATACAAAACCAAAACTTCACACCAAAATGTTGATTGAAGAGAGCAAGGGATGCCAGCTGAAGACATTTCATACGACCAAATCAGTCCACAATATAGAAATGTTCTCTACAGCTTACTTTGTTCTATTTCCTTTAAACACAACACAGTAAATCCAAGTTATACCTACCATGGTTCCTAATATAAGAGATGATGAAAAAAAGACCAGCTGAATTGGCTGAGAGATACAAGAAGTGAAACCAGACACTGACTTCTGGTCTTTCTGCCTGGTTGTCGGTGTGAGCAGTGTGGTAGGTGAGGTTGGGAGTCACTGTTGAGACTCTCTCTCTCTCTCTCTCTCTCTCTCTCTCTCGGTACTCTCTGCAGGAGTACTCACTGTGCTGACTCACTCAAGCACACACTTCACTGCTCCTGCAAAGTTTGGATGTTGTCACAGCAACCTAGACCATGCAGGTCTGGACTCCACTCACTACTGGCTAATCTGGTGTGCTCTGCTGGTGGTGTGTGTGTGTGAGACGGGGCGGGGCTGTTGGAAGTGGCAGTGTGTGTAAGGGGTGTTTATGTGTGTGTGAATGCACTTGTTTGAAACAACAAGTGGCTTCCCTACCCTCATAAACACTGCTGGGGACATTTAACGAGTGCCAGGGAAAAGGCCACTGTGTGTGTGTGTGTGTGTGTGTGTGTTTCATCGCTTTTTCTCAACACAGACACTTGACTGGTGTAGCTCATACAGTGAACAGGGGGTCCGACACCAATACTGCTGGGTAAAAAGAAGTACTGGAACTGTTCTAACAAGCATACAGCCTCTCGCCTGGTCAATCTCTCTCCTAAGTTTGTGTTGTATTTAAAATTGTTGTTTTCTGTGTCTATGAGACCATAGAGACAACAAGCACAAATAATATTCGGAACCCCCCCACACACACACATGATCAGACCACTTCCCTGTTTCGCAGAGTATGGTTCCCCATGTACACATTCGACGACATAAAGGCAATCTGGGTTAAGCTTGAGGGGTTACTGAGGGACAACGAATGGAAGGAGGAAGAGGAGGAGGGGGAGGAAGGAGGGGATGAGCTAGCCAGGCTCCTGGGTTAGTGTGATGTATCTTTAGTGTTTTAATCACTGCAGATGGTCCTGAGGTGTAGTGATAGTACATGACCATTAGATGGAGATAAAGAAACATAATTTAAAACCATCCTCCTTAGTCATCACAACTATTTGCCCCTCTGCTCAAACTCGCTTGCTTCCCTTCATGAACTGTTAGTAACAATAAAAACAAATGTAATACGTTTAACTCGTCTGGAGTAAAAAATTAACATGTGCAATTAAAAACAAGGTTATTGAAATGCCTGTTTGCTGTCTGTCTTTCTGACATGACCTTGCTGTGTCCTTGGCTGTCTCCCATGTGGAACTCCACCAGGGAGAGGTCACCAGGGGTCAAGGAGAGGTTATCTAGGGAGTCACACCTGCCTACACTTGCCAATTTGTCAACTACTGTCTACAGGGAGAGAGAGAGAGTAAGGGAGAGACAGAAAGACAGACAGAGAGGGAGGGAGGGAGGGAGGGAGGGAAGGAGGGAGAAAGAGGGCAAAAGAGAACAGAGAGAGCGCGCAGAGGGAAGAAATCCACCTGCTGTGCTTTGAGGGCTGTCAGCAGGTGGCTTGATGCATGGAACATCAAATGAATTTATCAGAAGAATATACACCACAAACACAGTGTAAGAAATGAATATCTTTTTTTATTGAATACAAGATTCAATAGGGATGGGTAACAGAAATACAGCGATTCTTTTATAATACAATATGGGTGGAATACACAATTTGCTCCCTCTTTCTCTCTCTCTCTCTCTCTCTCTCTCTCTCTCTCTCTCTCTCTCTCTCACACACACACTTACATTACATACATTGAATGCACAAATTCCATTATTCAACTGTTCTAATGACATTGTACCATTTTAGTATTGAACTCACGCAAGCACACGACAAACGCTTCAGCTCAGTGACTAAACTGCTCCCTCACCACCACCACCTTCCTGATCCTCCATGTGACCAGGATGTGGCGTGTCGTGTAAGAAAAACCTCAACTATGAACCTGCCCTGACAAGCTGCATCCACTCCTCAGGGAACTGGGGTGTTGTTGTTGGTTTGTCCGTAGTGCAGAGACGTTCTCACCGTGCGTGTAATCAACACCTTGTCTCATCAGGAGACTGACAGGGGAATAGGAACCAGCTGCTCCCTGGTTCACACAGCTGAGATGTTGCTCTCTGCAGGGTTTGTGCTGGATCTCACGTGAGGAAGTCTAGTGAACTGTGAAGTCCGTTGTGACACCCTTTGTCAAAATAGCTTTGCAAATTAGATTAAAATTGAATTTGATATTTTTGGTAGTGACATCTGTTCCCGTATGTTCACACGCAAAGCATACACACACGCAACGTACTCACAGGCACATGCACAGACACACACACACGCACGCAACGTACTCACAGGCACATGCACAGACACACACTTCCATATTCTTCAAGAAATCTTTTTTTCCCCAGCCGTGTCAGTGCTGGGTTTATGCACTGTCTGGCTCTTCATTGGTTGATGACTGACCAGCCCTGTAATGTGATAGGACCATGTTCTGAAGCCCACTGCTTAGATTGGAACACAGCTAGTCTCATCAACAACACATTCTCAGAGCATGGGTAAAAACAATGTAAAAATAAACTGTTTAAATGAGATGGTTTATATTATTCTAATATAGTCCTAAACACCACCACAATAATGAGATTTTATACAATGATCTGACCAAAAGTATTCATCATCGGAGATGGCATTATCAGAAATGGAGAGCATTTGATTAAAATACAATTAAAAAAGTGCTTTTCTTTGAAGTCTGTCTATAATATAGACATACTTCAAATTTGATCTATATTGTAATACTTCAATGGGCATCAGTCTTGGGTATGTCATTTCTAAAGGCCAGAAAGATAGATCAAACAAACATAAACATAGATAATTGACATTGATAATTTATGGGTCTCTTTTTTCTCTCTCCGCTGTCTCTTTCCAATCAGTCTCTTCCACCAGAGGGATGCAGTTCCATTATCAACTGCCAGGGGATGGGTTAGAGGTTAAAGGTCATATACCTGGGTTCATTGTGTGTGTCATCAGTAGACTTCACTTGTGACATCCTCTTCATCATCCTCCTCATCCTCAGAGCCCATGAGAGCCAACTCCTATGGTGCTATTTAGGTTCCAGAGGGCAGGAATGTGTGTGTGTGTGTGTGTTTAACGTGTGTAAGCATGTGTGTGTGTGTCCATAGATGCTACCACCTTTTCATAATATGGTTCATATAGTCCTCTGTGGGAAGTCTGGCCGTGCCCTCGCCCCCCCCCGCCGCCCCCTCCTCTCTGAACATGTCCCGGGGGAACCACGTGCCCCCCCCTCGCCCCCCCCTCAGCGCCAGCCGATGCTGCCTCCTCTCCTGCTGGCGCGTGTACTGGTAGCGCTGCTGGAACAGGTCCCGGGCGTAGTCGTACAGCTGCATGTCCAGCTCGTTCAGCTCCTCGATGCGTCGCACCGTGCCGTTGTCCAGGTCCACGCCGGCGGCGCGCGTGCTGTTGTACTGCACGAAGGGGCCGGATGAAGCGCAGGCGGAAGGTCCGCTCGAACAGGAACTGGGTCTTCCTCTGGTGCTCCGTCAGGCCGAAGAAGGCCATGTCCCTCAGGTTCTTCTTGGCCGAGTCGAGGAGGAGCGCGGCGCGGCGAGTCTCGGGGACCGTGGACATGTTGTAGCAGCCCACCAGGCTCAGGTCTGCCAGCATACGCACCTGGGAGAGGGGGGGGGGCACAGCGGGGTGAATGCCAGGAATGTCTTTATATGTGTCCTTTTTCCCCCCCGCATGTATATGTATGTGTGTGTGTGTGGGGGGGTACCTGTCTGTTGTTGGCCAGATTGTAAGGGCACTCCATGAACTGCTGCAGGGTGCAGCCGGACCAATCGGATCCCTCGTAGCAGGCGGGAAGCTCCTCAGGTGTCGGAGTGCGTCCATCGCACATGT
Source organism: Mallotus villosus (assembly GCA_903064625.1). Lineage (NCBI taxonomy): Eukaryota > Metazoa > Chordata > Actinopteri > Osmeriformes > Salangidae > Mallotus > Mallotus villosus. The sequence continues at coordinate 164,399 of CAEFZP010001019.1, forward strand.
GCAGTGACGTCTTCCAGGTGGCACCGCGCTGGACGTGACGCCACTCGCTGAGGTAGCGAGACACAGGGTCACGCAGGAGGGTGATGTAGTAGAACTTCCTGTCAGGGAGGAAATGACAACACAACCACTGGTGAGTGAGCAGTCAGAACATTATACTATACTCTGATGCTCGGCATTTTTCGTATTTTTCATTTCAGGCTTTTCTCCTGAGTGTGTGATTGTGTGTGTGTGTGTGTCCACCCTCCCACACTACCACACTAGATGGAAATCTAATTGGACGAATCTGACTTCACATTTTAGACTGACCTTTTCTAAACCAAACCTCTAATCACTCTCCCAATCGCGAAAGCCCCCACCCACACACGACCACACACAAACACAGAAACACACACACACCAGACAGCGCGAAGCCATTCCGCAGCAGTGTTGATAAATGCTCAAGTCAGTCAGCCAGTCACCCAGGCAGTATCTATCAGTGCAGAGTGCTGAGTGGACAGGCCCGCTGAGGGAGTCCTAATGATGCTTATCAGCTGGGAGATGGTTACTGCGCGTACACACACACCACACACACACACACACAACACACACAACACACACAACACACACACACACACAACACACACACACACACACACACACAACACACACAACACACACACACACACAACACACACAACACACACACACACACACACAACATACACAACACACTCACTCACACATGATGACTGCCTGCAAGAAAGAGCACACAACAACACACACAGAAAAAGAGTACCCCCTCCCACCTCAGCAGCCATAGCCAATCACAGTTAATTATCTGGCTGCTTCAGCCAATTGGCTGTTTATATAATTACAGACTGCCCACTCTGTGACTCCGATAGCCAGTCAGCCAACCAGTCAGCCAACCAGTCAGCCAACCAGTCAGTCAGCGAGCCAACCACTCTGACAGTCATTCAGCCAGTCAACCAGTCAATATCCCACCAGCCCACAGTTATTGCTGGTGACGTATTGGCCTCCATGTTAATTAAACTGACTAAACTATTGTGACAGATGATGTTAGGAGCTAGGTGAAGGACTAAGCTGCTCCAAGGTCAGACATCTCTGCTAGCCCTCACCTGGTTGGTCATCCTCTTTAGTGGGGAGGAGACAGAATGCCTGGGGGCCAATCAACTGTCTGATATGGCTGAGAGTACAATTATGTCATATTGGAACATAGTGACCCTGACGTGATGACAGTGTGTGCGTGTCTGTGTGTGTTGACAACTATGACTCCAGGTTGACATATAAAGGATGACAGGCTGATAAGTCACTCCAGAACCAAGTGGTCTCTAGAGGCCCTGACAGATGTTAAGTTGCTTAGGCTGTCTCTCTCTCTCTCTCTCTCTCTCTCTCTCTCTCTCACAGACACACACACCTCAGACCAAGAGAGTAAGGGGAGGAGAGCATACACACACACAAAGCACATTCATCTTAGTTTGTTTCCCACTATGAATATCCCAGTGGCATCGTCTTACTGTGGTAAATAGATCTGCTGTAAATAATTCATAAAGAGAAGCAGAGACTCTAGGGTTAGTCTATGGAGACTCACTAGCGTGAGTCTGTAGAGACTATTTAGAGGGAATTCTGTAGTGACTCTCAAGGGTTAGTCTGTATAGACTCTTGTCTGTAGAGACCGTAAAAGCGGGCTCCACAAACAGCAAGTTGCATTAGAAAGGTAGGGATGTAACAGACCCTGTAAGGAGGGACCCTGTCTCCGTGGAGACAGAAGGAGGGGTGGGGCTAAGGTCAGAGTACCGATGAGGTAATAACAGGATAATGAGGTGATAACAATCGCCATAAACACTGTAATAAAGACACATCTGGGGGAAGGCTGTTCCACGACACCAGAGAGAGAGAGAGAAAGAGGGAGAGAGAGGGAGGAAAAGGGAAAGAAAAAGATGAAAGAAGAGATAGATTGATGAAAGATACATGGAAAAAGAGAAGGTGACAGAGAGGGAAAATGAGAGTGAGAAAAAAAGTGAGGGAAAGAGAGGAAAGGGGAGAGCTTCTGAAGCAACAGTGAGTGGAGGGTTAGCCAGCTAGCATAGTGTGGCGCAACAGTAGCAGGATACACAGCGTCAGCAAAGAGGCAGTCAAGTGGGTGAAGACGGAAGGAGGAACAGAGAGAAAGAGCTGGAACAAAGAGAGATAGAAGCAACAGGGATTAAAGGGAGGACGGAAGAGAGGGGTGGAAGAGAGAAAATGGTGATAGGTGGATGAGAGAGAAGAGTGGGATAGAGAAGAGGGGGAGGATGAGAAGGGGAGAAGTGGGGAGAGGGGGAGAGAGAGGAGGAAATAAGCGGGTAGGGATGAGAGAGGGTTGAAAGGGAGAGGTAAGAGAGAGAGAGAGGGAGACACTGAGAAGAATATCAATTAGGCGTTCTCTCTTTTTCTCTCTCTCTTCCTCTCTACTATCAGAGACACACAGAAGGTTTTTCAGCAGAATAATTTATCAGCGTTCTGGTTTCCGCGGAAACTCAGAACATGACACAGAGGAGAGAACTCAGGGAGATGGTGAAGAGAGAGGGATGAGATGATGTAGGGATGAGAGAGAGTGACTTTCTAGAAATGTATTTGAAGAGTTGAGTTATAAGAAAGTAAGCATCTGAGTCAATCAGTCAGCCATCTCATCAGACTGCCAGTCAATCAAACTGACTGGAAATGTTGCTTACAGTCTAGAAGCTCAAAAACCAGATGTTTGAGCAACAGACCTGTAGATAAACCAGTATATAGATGTCTTTCCCAGACAGCCGGGTGCATTCGGGGCACGATGATGGATTCACTGGGAGACCGTCCATTTGCCATATGGATGACATCCTCCGCGTGGAGATTTCAGTGTAGGTGGAGAGGCAGCTCGAGGGATGGAGCTCATAACTCACTCTCTCCAGGTGTGTGGGTGTGTGTGTGTGCTGTTTTTGTGAATGTGAGTCTGGGCCAGCTCTGCTCCTGTCAGCCACAGGGAGTTATAACCTGCGAGGCAGTGCAGAGACAGAGAGCAGGTGTTCTGTGAAGAGGTGCGGAGCAGTAAACATGACTGACAGCATGTTCCCAGAAAAGGTGCTACCCAGAAACTCCAGTGTAATTACAAATGCCCCGGTAAGAGTTGAGAAATCTCATTGTGGAACATCCTTTTATAGCTCTCCTCTCCACGAATGGCAGACCCTCTCATACGCGCCCTCGCCCCTACAGCTAACTGCTCTCTGCCCCAGCCTGACATCCCCCTTCCCCCCTAATACACTTCCTGTTGGCACAGAGCATGGGTTGCCATGGAGACATGCCATCAGGTGAAGCATTAGCCAGTTAACTGCAGCACTTACCCCTCTTTCACTCTCCTTTCCTCTCCCCTCATCTCTCTCTCTCTCTCTCTCTCTCTCTCTCATTCCCTTTCCCTTCTCTCTGTCCCTCTTTCCCTCCTCTCTCTTCTTCACTTTCCCTTGTCTCTCCTTCCCAAAAGAAAACATGGTTCCGTTTCCCTTCTCTTTGAAAATCAATGAAGCAAGAAACAGATGCCAGCCTTCCTCTCGTGCTCTCTCTGTCTCTCTCTCCCTCTCGAACCACCTCTCCGTTCGATTCTCTTTTGTCCTCCCCTTCTTCCCTTCTTAGTCTTCTTTGGAGGAGTGCCAATTAGTTTTTTTCTCCCGCGTCTTCCTCTCTTCCTTACTCCCTCTCTCCTTCTCCTCCTCCCGCTCCCTCTCTTTCCTGTCCTGGCTGTCGAGGCTATGCTCCTGTCAGCTCAGACAAAGCAGGCAGTGTGGGTGGGCCAGGAGTAAGAGAGGGAGGAAGAGAAGGAGAGGAAGAGAGGGGGAAAGAAGAGGAAGTGAGGGAGAAAGAGAGGGGAAAGAGGGAGAACGAGAGGTGGAGAACGAGAGGTAGAGTAAGAGAGCGAGGGAGAAAGAAGAAATTCTATCTAAAAAAATTCAACCATAAAAAATTTGACCCTATCAAATTAGAGCCGAACATTTTCCAGCTGAAAAAAATTGAGGCCAAATAATTTGAGCCTATGAAATTCAACCCGAAAAAATTCTATTCTTTTTTTTTACATCATTAATGCAATCGAACCAACTTCTGACCTATCCAACAGCAGCGCTCCCTCCTCAGGCCCCTCTAAACCGGAACTCTCTCCTCAGGCCCCTAGATTGGAGCTGCTCAGGATGCTCGATTGCTCTACCTGTCCATATATATATGTACATTTTTTTTTAAGATCACATTTTTTAAGATCACATTTTTTAAGATCACATTTGAGCAACCGGAATTTTATTTTACATTGAAATATATTCAGATGAGAATTCAGTGTTGTTTGAATTTCAATATTAAGTATTCAATGCCTTTTAAAATTCAAAACATTATGGCACTGATTTGCTTCCATAGGAAATTGGCATTGGATACACATTCTACCTGTCCTTGATATCCTGGATGTTAAAAATCAGAATTTTTTAAGCTCTAAATATTTCGGGTTGAATTTTTTTGGCTCTAATTTTATAGGCTCAAATTTTTGGGTCTCAAATGTTTTCAGCTGGAAAATCTTCGGCTCACATTTTTACAGCTGGAAAATCTTAGGCTCGAATTTGATAGGGTCTAATTTTTTATGGTTGAACTTTTGCAACCTGAATTCTTTTTATATTGAAATATATTCAGATGAGAATTCAGTGTTGTTTAAATTTCAATATTAAGAATTCGATGCCTTTTAAAATTCAAAACATTATGGCACTGATTTGCTTCCATAGGAGATGGAAAAAGAAGAGGTGGAAAGGGAGAAAGGAAATAAAGAGAAGGCAGGAAGAAGAGAGCGAAAGAGATCGATGGAGGGGCAGAAAGAAGATAAACTACCAGAATGTCTGGTAGTACCCCTACATGGGAGTACCCCACAACATTGCTGACAGTAGGGCCAAGGTAGAGGTCGGGATGGAGGGTTGGAGGAATGGAGGGATGTTTCTGATAGGATGAGGGGGGAGGCTGTAGAGGTTGTTTGGTGTGTGTGTGGTGTGTGTGTGTGTGTGTGTGTGTGTGTGTGTGTGTGTGTGTGTGTGTGTGTGTGGTGAGAGGGAAGCGGTATTGTCTGGGAGAGGGTCACTAATGGTGGACTGGCTGAGTGTTTTTTCAGTGCTGAAGTGAAAGTAGAGTGACAGGAGCTCTGCCTGGGAGGGGAGCTTTAGACACACACACACACACACACACACACACACACACACACACACACACACACACACACACACACAACACACACACACCACACACACACACACACACCACACACACAACACACCACACAAACACACACACACATTAACTAGAGAGAAGAAGATGACGTTCTCTCTAAATGTCTCTCTCCCTCACTCCCCTGTCACTGTCTCTCTCTCCCCCTCTGCATCTGGATCCCATCCCTTCCTGTTAGTCACACTCCTCATGTCCCCTCACATATTTGTGCTATACACTACACATATATATATATAAATACAAATCTATATTTACTGTAATAAATATGACAGTGAGTACTATTCCAGATGTGTCATACAAGCACACGATCTCACATGCACATGTTCAGGTGCACGTTGACCAGCAGGCAGCATTTGAACTGCTCGCGTGTGAACCAGGGTGAGCGTGTCAATGTAGCACAGTGAGAACTGGTACATAACTGGTGGCACACACACACACAGACACACACAGATACACACCTAACCACTGCTCATTATAAAGCAGTCCGTGTGTTGCTTGGCTTCTTTCTAAGGTAAGAAGTCTGTAGAGAACAGCCACACACACACACACACACACACAGATGGAAAAACAGCTCCAAAAACGAAGGAGTTACTTAATACAGTGAGCCTGAGACAGAGAGGGAGACAGAGAGGGAGAAGGAGGGAGAGATAGGGAGAGTGAGAGAGGAGAGCGAGAGAGTGAGAGAGTGAACACTATAGGGCACACTGCAGCAGTCTCCTCATTACCTGCAAAGCCCCTTCATGCTGGGCTGAACCAAGGACATTAACACTAGACGGATCTGCGGCTGGTGTGTAACTGTGTGTGAATGTGTGTCTGAACAGTGTGTGTGTATCACTTCTGTGTAGTATGTGTGCACTATGTGTTTAAATGTGTGTGTGTCCAGGATATGAACAACTCTCCCTTGATTCCTCTCTCTCTCTCTCTCTCTCTCTCTCTCTCTCTCTCTTCTCTCTCTCTTTTCCTCTCCAAACTCCACTGTAGTTCATCCTCTCCAGGCAGAGCTATAACAGTTATATTTCTAATCCCGTGTTCTGAGTGGATTAGACAGGATTTAGACAACTCTGATCTCGGCAGATATCTCCTGTCTCTAGCATCACAGCTCCTGTCTATAGCAAAGAGCTTCCCCCAATGGAATGCTGGAGGCCGTAACACACACTAAGAAGGTTCCAGAATGCTTCAGAAAATTCCAAAACACCCAGAAAGTTCCAGAATATTCCAATGGATCCAGAAAACTCCAGAATTCTCCTGAATGTTTCAGAATATTTCAGAGGGTTGCAGAACCCACTAGAAGGTTCTAGAAAGTTCCAGAATATTCCAATAGATCCAGAAAACTCCCAGAATGTTCCTGAATGTTTCTGAATATTTCAGAGGGTTGCAGAACCCACTAGAAGGTTCTAGAAAGTTCCAGGTGTGTTCTATAGCCAGACTGATAGGCCAGCTCAGTTAAACATTACTAATAAGAGGAGAGGGGGTCTGCTATTTGAAATTCACCAAAACATACCTCCTACTCCACCTCCTCTCTCCTGCCTCCCTCCATTCCTCCACTTCACTTCCACATTTTACAACCCACCTACCGCCACCCTGGTTCTTCTCTTAGCCCTCCCCTCTCTGATTCTCTCTCTCTCTATGTCTGTCTCTCACCCTCTGTCTCTCTCCCTCTCTCCTACTCAGTATGGTAATGGGTCTCATTTTTCAGTTTTACCTCCCCGTGAAGCTTTGACACAATTACCTTCCCTGGCTTATGTTTAATTCAGAACTGTGTGTGTGTATGGGGTTCAATGTGTATGGAAGGATTAAACTGCATCTCAAGCACAAAAAACACGTTGTTTTCTACCTTGTCTAGCAGGATGATATGAAACACAGACACCCACACAAATGAGGGGATGGAAGAGGAGGAGAGAAGAGGAGAGATGAGGGGAGGGGATGGAGGAGAGGAGAGGAGAGGGAGGGGGAGAGGAGAGGAGAGGGAGAGGAGGAGGGAGAGGAGAGGAGAGGAGAGGAGAGGAGGGAGAGGAGAGAGGAGAGGAGGGGAGGGGAGAGGAGAGGAGAGGAGAGGGAGAGGAGGGAGAGGAGAGGAGAGGAGAGGAGAGGAGAGGAGAGGAGGGGAGAGAGGGGAGGGGAGATGAGGGAGGGGAGGGAGAGGAGAGGAGAGGAGAGGAGAGGAGAGGAGAGGAGAGGAGAGGAGAGGAGAGGAGAGGAGGGAGAGGAGAGGAGGGGAGAGGAGGGGAGGAGAGGAGGGGAGAGGGATGAACAGAAGACTGGTGTTTCCGAGTATTGTGGGTGACAGTGAGAGATGGTCTTAGTCTCCATCATGGTCTTATTGATCTGCAGAGCACTCTCTCCTTAATTGATCCGATAGCAAATCCTACAAAAGATCGTTTCAGGACTTAACGATTCAATGAGGTTACAACTGTCCGGATTTGATGAACGACACAATCAGGAAAAGGGGGGGTAGAGAAGTCCACCTGTAAGAGGAAGAGCAGGGACGGAGATGGGAGATAGTAATGGAAGGGGGGTGATGGAGAGAGAGAGAGACAAAGAAAGAGAAACAGAGGAAAGACAATGATAGAAAGAGAGAGAGAGAAAGAGGGTGGGGAGAGAGAGAGAGGGGGGGGAAAAGTCCTCTTTTTCTCTGCTACATTGTGGAGAATCTCAATGGATGTCAGTAGTATAACATGTACGTCAGGTTGACTGATGCTGAGAGAGGACTAGTGGAGCGTGCAGAGCGGTACACAAAACACACACGTTTCGTTTATCACGATTGATCTGTAGCTCTAGACGATAGAGAGAGATCATAGAGGATAGACTGTCTCTCTCTCTATCTCTATCTCTCTCTCTCTCTCTCTCTATCTCTCTCTTCTCTCTCTCTGTCTCTCTCTCTCTCTCATTCTATGTCTCTCTCTCTCATACATACACATACACTACCTAGTGTCCTGTTAGACCTGCACATATTCAGGCTGATAGCAGACACTTTGTACTGAGGAGAAGAGAATAGTTTCAAATCAAATCTCCAGTCGCTGTGGGAGGTCTACAGAAGTCCCTTATTGGGTCTACAATGCCTCATGGTGATGTGTTCTCGACCCAGTGTGGAACCCCGGGGTCCATGTTTTGATGTGTTAAAGGCCCAGTGTCAGGGTTCCTCTCCTGGTGCCAGAGGAAGGGGAGCGTCCGGCAGCTTCCTGGGAATGTTGGGAATGCCGGCCGTTCCTGTCTGGCGCTCTGGACGACAGCTGGGAATGTGGGAGCACCACGCCACCCAAGGGGGATTCTGGGAACGAGGGACATGCAGGCGGACGCCAGGGGGTGGATGAGGAATAGGCTGGGGGGGCGGGGCTAAAGGAAGGGCGTTTTCTGTTTGATGCTGGTGAGTTCCTATCAGACACAGGTCCACAGTGCTAGCAAGGCACGGTCACACACACACACACACACATATACACACACACACACACACACACAACACACACACCACAAACAACCTCTCCAGGCTATATTAGCTGGTGTGATAGTGTCTGGTTCCTCTATGGAGAATGGGGTTGGCTGGCTTAGTCACACTCTACTCAATATACCCCCTCTAGATAAGGACTTATCCCTTCTGTGCTGTTCATCCCCTTAGAGAGAGAGAGACACACACACACACAAGCACACACACACTCACACACATTCCACTCCAATTTTACACAGATGATTAACACTAAGAGCAACAATAGAATCATTGAAGAACATTATCAACGGTTTTATCCAAGTTCACAGCAGGACAGAGGGGAGGAGGAGCAGAAAGCCTTTAGAGAATTACTGGATCTTTAGTAGTCGCGTAGACAATAAGAGTATATACTCTATATGGATTACTGGGAGCGAGTATTAGGTGTGTGTGTGTGTGAGTTTGAGAGTGTTAAAGTGTGTGTGTATTTGTTGTAGGTGCTGTCCAGCTCCCAGATCAGTAGTCAGAATGAGTCTGCTTAAACATTTATAAGTAGTTCACACTCTGGGGCAGTAGCCAGACACCCTGTTGACAACAGCTTCCTCTCTCTCTCTCTCTCTCTCTCTCTCTCTCTCTCTCTCTCTCTCTGTCTCTCTCTCTCTCTCTCTCTCTCTCACACACACACACACACCACACATCCACACAGGGGCCCATCAGAAGCTTCAAAGCCGGCCTGTTGTCTCGTTTGCACAACGAGGTGTCACATTCCCTGGGGCAGGCTGCCATGACACTCTGAGCTGCTTCAAGAGGAGCCCGGCGCTGCTGGGGGGAATGTGCGGGGCACACACACACACACACACGCACACACACACATATACACACCACACACACACACACATATACACATACACAGGGGTTTCAGAGGGTGGGTGGGTGGGTCCGCCCCTTGCCAGAGTGATGGACGTCTCGGCTAATGAGACATCAGATTAGAGTTTAGGGGCCAATCGATTAAAAAGGCTTCTTCTCCCCGTAGAGACACACCCTCAGGTTGCCGTATCAAAGCACCAAGCCATAACACCAGTGTTCTACCTGCTAGAATCAACATCACACATACATCACTCACCAACTGGAGCCCCTAGAACACCATAGCCTATCAGAGACCAAGAATGAGTTTACCAGCCAATCAGAGTCGGTCGTGATGTCAAGAGCTTGCAAGTGTGTTCCAGTGACCCGGTGTGATGGAATGTTCCTGCCAGCATGGCGGGTCCAGAACCATACTAGGGTCAGGGGAGGCCAGAGGAGAGGCTCTGGAACTCTGTTGGAGGTTCTAGTCTGGTTAAAGATGCTCCAGTCTAAACAGGCTAGCAGCTATGGACTAGGAAGTACAGTAGCTGGCAGCTATGGACTAGGAAGTACGGACTGGGATCTTGCTGGCTGCTGTGGACTAGGAGCTAGAGAGGATTCGAGGTACAGCTATGGTAGCTAGAGAGAGCTTTCGAGGTAACAGCTATGGACTAGGAGCTAGAGAGAAGGGGGTGAAGCTAATGTCAGCCCATGGTCGATGACGGACTGGGCCAGGCTGAGGAAGACACTGAGGAGGACAGATGGAGCATGATAATGTGGAATCAAATTATACCTCCATAATCATTAGTGCTGTTTCATGAGTTACATCTATCTTCCTTCTCTCCTTTCCCGGTCTCTCCTGCTCTGTATTCCTCCTCCCTCCCTCTCCTCTCTCTCTCTCTCTCTCTTTCTCTCCCTCCCCCTCCTCTCTCTCTCCTTCTTTCCTTCTCTTTCTCTCTCCTGGGACTGTAACCTCTGCTGAGTGTTCTCCTCCTTCCTGTCTGTCCAGGATCAATCTTCCTGTCTAGTTCAACTTTAATGCCCATCCCTAAACCCAACAAGCACAAACACACACACATTCACTCACTCTCACATATCCATAAACACATGCATTCTCACACATACACACACCACTAACACACACACACACACACACACACACACACACACACACACACACACACACCACACACACACACACACACACACACACACACACACACACACACACACACACACACACACAAGAACACAGCTCTACTGGAAACAATGTGTCTACTGAAAACCCAGAGGACATTACTTTAAACATTTCAAGCTCAACACCCTTACTTACTCCCTCTCTCGCTCTCTCTCTCTCTCTCTTTCTCTCCTTATTTGATGTTCTATTCTTATCTCTCTCTTCTCTCACCCCTCTTTCCTTCTCTTACCCGTCTTTATTTTTCATTTCTATATAGACAGTTTTCCTGATCAAGGCCACCTCCACCAATCCCCTCTGTCACATTAGCATAAATGCTGCATAATTATTCAAAAGTGAATCACTGTGGGCAGTACCTCAGGGAGGCTAGATTTATGTAGACAGTCACAGAGGAACACCAGAGGATGTCTCACAAGTGGGAAGTCGTTTATACCAGGTAAGCTAAAACAAGCTCCAATGAACTGGTTTTACCACGTTCTACATGGTGGTGGGTGGGGCAAGACTGCACACTGGGTGAAAAGGAGGAGAGGATGGAGAGGGGGAGACGAGAGAAGAGTAGAGCAGAGAGGAAGGGAGACAAGACGAGAGAAGAGACAGTCGGGGGAAACCGCCTGCTGATCTAATCAGTGCCTGGAGAGATCTACAAACATTCACACACAAACACTTCCCATGGTTGTAGTGTGTTAATCTTATACGGAGTACAGACCCAGAGGACACCAGCGTAAATAAGCAGCTTTATTGGTTGTCTGAAGAGCCTGCATATTCGTTCGATGGGCAGGAATATCTAGAAGACGCACGTTTCCTATAGGGGTCACAGAGAGGTTGTGATCTTTTAGCCCCAGCGGACAAACTCTTGTAGTCAAAACACACCCATTCCCACACATACAAACACACACACACTCAGACAGAAACAAACACAGACGATGCTTAGAAAATGCCCAGACTCTCGTCAGATTTTCAAAGCAACTCTGCAGGAAAGGGTGGGCTGATGAATCTCCACAGCATCAATACATTATGAACTCTGGGAATAACTACATTTGTCCATTATACATGATTACATGTTCCAACCACCGGATAAGGCAGCAAGAACAGCTGACCAGAACCAGCTAGGAAGAAACAGTTATCCAAGAGACTCATATAGAAAGGGAAAGAAGCATCCACATACAACACAAGCATACGCACCTCTCTCTCTCTCTCTTCCACACAACTCATCTGTGTTCCTGCTATGTCCCTGCTCCTCTCCTCTGTTCTCTCAATCAAACATCAAACATGCTGGACCACGCTGGCCTGCTGTGTGTGTGTGTGTGTGTCATGTGTGTGTGTGTGTGTGTGTCAGGGCCCATATGGTCACAGAGGCAACAGAGCAGAAAGGGACACAAGTTCCCGAGAGGCATCTCTTTTGGCATCAGAAGATGTAACCCAGTCACACAAACACACATACACACACACACACAGGGAGGGAGAGCTTCAGTGACGTGGAAGTATAAAGGCTTTTTTATTCTCTTACCTTGAACCATGAGAGGAGAGATAGATGAGAGAGAGAGAGAAAGAGAGAGAGAGAGAGAGAGAGATGAGAGAGAGGAGAGAGATGAGAGAGAGATAAAGGAAGAAAAAGAGAGAGAGAGAGAGAGAGAGAGAAGGGAGAGAAGGAGGGAGAGAAACAGATTAGAGACAGGGGATGCATTATGTTTTAGTGTTCCTACAACGGAGCTCTCTTCTCTAGGTAGAGTCATGTGACACTGGCAGAACCACTGCTAACCACTTGAAACACCGAACACAAGAGCGAGACAGAGAGAGAGACATAGAGAAAGAAAGCGAGAGAAGAGAGAGTGTGGATGAGAGTGTGTGTATGACCATCAGTGTAAAGATATGTAGGAATGCAACAACGCAACTGTGTTAAGCATTGAAATGCTGCCAAAGCCATATTTCTGTTCTCTCTCTTCTCACGCACACACACACACACACACACACACACACACATACCCACACATGTACACACCCACATCACAGCCAGGCAGCAGAGAGCAGAGTGATGCAATATAGATGTGTGACAGAAACACTCCACAAGCAGGGTGGTATATATTATTACTGTACTGAGTGGCTACACGCACAGACAACACACACACACACACCACACACACGCACACACACCACACACACCACACACACAAGTTCTCGTTACAGACCTACTGTGGAGAAACCAGGCCTGAATATGTGAGCAAGGAGAACTGACACTATGTTTATGTGTGTGTCTGTGTGTGTGTGGGATCAAGAAAATAGCTTATTTGGAATATAAGCTTTAATACTTAGTGCTATTTGTCTAATGCAGGACAGGAGTGGCTTCTCTTTTACAGTAATCCAACAGACTATCCTCCTCCTGTAACTAGTCCTGAGAGATAGAGAGAGAATAGAGGAGGAAGGGAGAGGAGAGGAAGAGAAAAAGACAGCGAGGAGGAGGGGGATTTAGAGTGTATTAGGATGGGCCTGGTTATCAAGGGGCCGTGTGGGTGCCTGAGCTCTGTACTGGTAGAGGAACCCAGTGTGTGTGTGTGTGTGTGTGTGTGTGTGTGTGTGTGTGTGTGTGTGTACTGTGGGCCAGATTATCAGGATTTACTACTACCAGACGGATTATCTGTGGACCAGAGCAGGGACTAGCGGTCCCTTCAGCAGTCCTACAGACCAGTCTTGGATTATAACACAGGATCAACCTCTACTGGCCAGCATCAACATCATCATCTGCCTGTCTGTCTCTCTGTCTGTGTGTCTGTGTGTCTGTGTGTCTGTGTGTCTGTCTGTCCATCTGCTCTGTCTGTCCATCTCTCTGCCTGTCTCTTTCTCTGCCTCTCACTCTCTTAGTGATAAACGTCGCAGTTTGACCCCTCTTTTCAGAGGTAATTCAATCAGGCACAGACAGGACGGACCTGAGTAATGAGGACCCTATTATTTATCTCATGCTGTTGTTAGTGGCAACCACTCAGGAACATGTGCCAGTTCTGAAGTCTCCATGGTAATGACCCTTGACTTTTCAGACTAAGGGTGGAGGGAGGGTTAGGGGGAGGAAGGGATGGATAGACAGAAGTAGAGAACAAGGGGGTGATAGGGAAGAGGTTTAAGGAGGGCAGTTAGGGGTACAGAGAAGGGGGGGACTCAGTGAGTCGGACCAGATGGTTTCCAGGCTGTCTGAGCTGACCAAGAAATGAATAATATTGTGTTAGTGAGAGAGGGGTGGGGGGGACCAAAACCCAAGCAGAACCTCCTAATCACTTGCAGTAGTCTCCTTATCACCTAGCCTCCTTACCACCTAGCCTCCTTTTCACCTAGCCTCCTTTACCTAGTCTCCACTCCAGAGTCTTCTGACTGAGAGCATGCATGCCAAATACACATACACACATTATAAACAGCAGTGTACAACTATTACCTATCAATAATCAGTGTGTCTCCTATGGCTCGAGGCTAAAATGGCACTATTGTAGAGCAGTGTACATTACAGGGAATGCTTCAGCAAGAGCTTTTTAGTGTGAGTGTGTTAGTGTATGTGTATGTTTTGGTGTGTGTGTGTAAATGGTCACATGGCACACTGTCTGAGACTGGAGCTGTAGCCTGTCCAATTAACCCCTATCTTGAAGGTGGTTAACAACCTTACCTGGCAACCTTGACCCCCATAAACAGTGGTAAGACAGAACTGTAACCCCTCTGATCAACCGCAGCTACCCCCTACTGCTTTTATACACACGCACACACACACGCACACACTCTACTAGCAGAAAAATATATAATTTCCAAATGGTTTGTCAGTAATTGAGAGTAATATAAAGTGGAACTGCATCCTGTGTTTAATAATGGCTATGACATTGACCTTTGCAGGCATACATGTTAATACTGACAATTAGTACTGACTGTTAATACACAGAGTGAGAAAGAGTGAGAAAGAGAGAGAGAGGGGAGGGACAGGAGAGAGGGAAAGAGAGAGAGAGAGACATGGGGATGGGAAAGAGTGAGAAAGAGAGAGAGAGGGGAGGGACACGAGAGAGGGAAAGAGAGAGATGGGGAAAGAGAGAAAGAGAGAGGACATGAGGGGAAAGAAGAGGACATGAGTGAGAAAGAGAGAAAGGAGCAGTCACTCCTTCAGGTTGTAGCTAGTTGGAGGGGGGGTTGGAGGGGGGGGGGTGAGGAGTAAAGATCCGGTTCCCTTCGTGAAGCTTTTAAGTGTTGAGTGACGGATGGTTGAGGGTCTGACAGAGCCTTTGAAGTCCATGTCGTGGAACATACCAAGACATGAAGCAGGTTGAGTGTGCGGGGGTCGGGGTGGGTAGGGGGGGGAGTGTGTGTTTGTGTGTGTGTGTGTGTGTGTGTGTTAACCCAGAACAGAGGCAGGACTTCGTTTCCAGCCTAGGTGCCTTCTACAGGATCGCTGGGGGAGAGATGGATGATGGAGATATAGAGAAGTGGACATGTCTTCATTTCGTCTGTCTTGTCTTGACTGTCAGTCTTCTCTGTATTCACCCTCCTAAAGCATGCTTTTGTCTCCTGACTACGCCCACACACACATACACACTCACACACCGCCTTGTGTGAGTAATAAATAAATCATTTAAAGAAAAGCATGCCCTCCAACTGTCTACACTTCTTTCACCTAATGAGGAAGACTCTCTCTCTTTCTCTCTCTCTCATCTTTCTCTCTCTGCTCTCGATCTCTCTTCTCTTCTCTCTCTCTCTCTCATCTCTCTCTCTCTCTCTCTCTCACCACACACACACACACACACACACACACACAAATGCAGAGACAAAGACAGTTCCTGCAGGTTTGTTTCAAACAGATCCATCTAACCCCCACCCTCGGGCCATACCATTCTCCTCCCAGTAGACTGTGCGTAGACTGAGTGGAAGGTACCAAGAGGAAGCTGGCGGGGAGGGAAGGCTGAGCTGTCTGAACCTCCTGTGCACTGTTGATACTGTGAGGAGCTAGAGGAATGTGTGCCCTGCAGGCTGAGACAGAGTAGGGGGAGGAGGAGAGAGCGGAACGCATAGAGTGACAGTGAAGAAAGAGAGAGAGGAGATAGAGAGAGAGATAGAGAGAGAGAGAGAGAGAGAGAGACAGACAGACAGACAGACAGACAGACAGACAGACAGACAGACAGACAGACAGACAGACAGCACTCTGGGTTCTATGGGTGCCAGGTTCTACCAGGGCCCAGTGTGTATGAGCCCCAGAGAACAGAGGGGAGCATGAGAGCATGTCATCTTGTACAGAAAGGCTGCAAAAAAACAGCAGTCCCTTCTGTCATGTGTCTATCATCCTCCTGTCATCTCTCTCCTCCTCTCTCTCATCCTCCTCTTTCTCACACTGTTCATCTGACAGTACAGATAGACACCTGAGCTGATTCAATATCTCCATACTAATATAGGGGAAGAGAGGTGAGAAGAGTGGATGGGGGGAGGGGGGGCGGGAGGGCGGGTGGGAGGGTGAGCGGGAGGGTGGGAGGAGGGGGAGGGAGGTTGGGAGGAGATGGAGGAAAGGGGATTGGCAGCTGTGATTGACAGGTAATCTAGGACAGGGCTCTCAATCTAACGCAGGGGAGATGGAAAGTTAAAAGGTGCGAGGGGGTGCATAAGTGTGTGTGTATGTGGTGTGTACATGCGCGTGTGTGAATGTGTGTGTGTTAGAGAGACAGGTCTGGAACAACCTGAACGTCTTCGAGAACCCTTCCTCTAATGACACATTCTTCTAGAACCCTCCCACTGGAACATCACCGTCACCCCAGGTGGATTCACACTCTGTGAACTGAACTGAGATCAGATATATAAGGCTGTTTCGACAGACATTTAACTAGACCTTTGTTGACCCACCATTAAAGCTGGAAAACATGCTCCGCTAGGAAAACTGGAACGACTCCAGCATTTCTTCACACAGTGCAGAGTGGAAATCATACGAGGCTCTGCTTCAACCCTAATGAATGCAGTAACACCCTAACATCCCATAAACAATAGGTTGCCTGGGGCAACTTATGTGCCCTCCTCCAGTGAGCTCCATCCCGAGTCCAGACCCACAATGCCCCAGTATTACTGCATGTCAGAATGGCAGGGGTAGAAAGTGCCCTGGGGCGTGTATGATCTTAGCTCTTCAGTTAACACATGTGCCATCAGATCCTCTTCATAAGTGCAAGCAATAACACGAGTATAAATAGAGGCCAACACAGTTATTAATACCGATACAGGAATGACTATCTCTCTCCCCTACTCCTGCTCTATCACTCTATTCCCACCTCTCCCTCTAACCCTGTGACATACCTCCACTGGGTGGGGATCTCCTCTCTCATCCCCGCTTTTCTGTTTTTTTCTCCACCTCTCTTTCTTCCTTTTCACTCACGTGAGTGAGAGACGAACAAGAGAAAGACTGGTAACAGTAGTCCTCTCAGCATGACAACTGCAAGACAGATCTGCTCTAGTGAAGGCGAATAGGAGAGAGGGAGCGAGGGAGCGAGGGAGCGAGGAGTGAGGAAGGGCAGAATGAGAGAATGCCTGTAGTGATGTATTTCCTCTGCAGCGTTAAGAGCACACTCCATGAAGGCCCAGCAGACAGATACACACTATTTTTAGGATTGAAGAACACCTTATAGCAGCCTTGAGAGATCGAGCCAATCACTTGGTTTATTTATACCTGCTAATTCTGGTGCACTACTGACCTGGTCTGGCCTCGTCCCCACGGAAAGATCTGGAGTAATGAGTCCTAGCCTGGATGTAACCAGCACTATTAGCAATGACTGAGGCATCTACAGAAGCAGGTCTTTAAAACCATTACTGCAGCTTACTGTATTACTGTAACACACAGCATGATCTCAACCACATTACACACTGTCACGTGAGAGAGAGAGAGAGAGAGAGAGAGAGAGAGAGAAATATATATAGAGAGAGACAGACAGAGCTACAGGGTTCTAAATAGCACCAAACAGAGATAAGGTAGGAAAGAGTAGACAGGGTTCGAGATGTGCAGCTGCATGCTGTGTGTGTGTGTGTGTGTGTGTGTGTGTGTGTGTGTGTGTGTGTGCGAGTGTGTGTTGGTGTTTTGTGCTCACACACTCCTAGGAACGGTAGTGAACACAGTCCCTCACTACTGTCACCTCACAGTCAGGGCTATAGCACGTTTGTCTGTGTTAGTTAATGTGATGCACCGCAAATGTGTGTGATGTGTGTGTGTGTGTGTGTGTGTGTGGGGGTTAAACCATGTTTACGCCTGGGCAGCGAGATAAGGTAGATCCTCATCCTGAGTCCTGTTCCTGTTTGTGTGTTTAGGTGTGTTTGTGTGTGCGTTAGGTATAAACACTGTAACTTGGCACTAATCCATGTCTAAATGTCATGAGTAGAGTCTTTGTTAAACATTAGTGGTGCCAATGTTGATCTGCGGAGGCTGACCAAATACCACTCCGAATATGTTTGCTGTCAAGGGGAGGGGAGAGAGTGTGTGTGCGTGTGTGAGAGCGAGAAACAAATTTCATAAAAACTCCTTAAATACCTCAGTTTATTAGACAGGCTCTCCTTCCTGCTAAGGACCCCTGGTACGCAGTTCGTGAGCTCGGTCCAGTCCGCGTGCAACCCGCAACTCCAACCGGTGGAGAACCTCGAAAAAAGCCAGGTCTCTTTGCGGTTGGGACGGTAGCAAGTACACTTTTTTTGCCCCGGACGGCAGTCACACGGCACCTCAAGCCTCACGTTCTGCACCAAGTGTCTCCCGAAAGTCGTCCCGCCGGTTTTCTGAATGTGTAAGAACACAATCACATCTTCGCCCTTGATTTCGAAATCAACGGTTCTCTCGAGGTCCCTGACGGGAAAGAAGTACTTCTTGACATAATGTGGATCCGGTGTGGGGAATATATCCATATTGTCCTCGCCGAGGTAACCCAGCGGAGAGCCGAAGTTCATCACACCGGGAGCTACGTACTGATACAGGATCAGCATGAAGAACACGGAGCCGACGAGGATCAACAAGAATTTGCTGATCCTTTCAACCATGTTCCCTCCGGCGTCGTTCATCTGTTACCATCTCCCAGATAACCGAATAGGGGCACTTGGTAGCGGAGCGTTCCGCGCTCCGTGTGTCGCTCCATAGACAGTAGGGTAGGAGCTAGTCTCGGACCGGGGCGGTAGGATGGTAATCGGTGCCGCGATACATGTTTGCCGCTCCCGCTCTCACAGAGCGAGCTCAATCCGACCTGGCTTCAATCCAGAGCATTGGATCAGAAGCGACTTTTCAGCGTTGCTCTTAAGAAGTCACAGATATCGAAACCTCGCCCACAGTAGTACTGTAAAAGCCCGTCTGCCAAACTACGCCGACGCGAAAGTAGCGTCCTCTCGTCTGCTTCCCTCTTCTGCTCTTGCAGAACTGTTGTTCAGTTCTGTACCTCCTAGACCAGCATGCGCAGCAACTCCCACGTCTGGTCACATTTGAATACATTCGTGTACTGTACAGAAAACATCACGCACGCACGCACACACACACACGCACACTTATCACTGTGGTTGCATCGCTGGCAGTAAATTACTTAGCTACTTAATAATAGGCTACTTTATTGGACGATCCTCCATCACAGTAATAATCTCTAAGGTAGACCTGAACAAAAGTAATTACAAATTTGTCATTCAAATTTGAAATCTTGGTATGTGGCACTTTTCAACAACGTGTGTTATGCATTTAACGGACTATGTACTTCTAAGTAATTACACTACTAAAATACATTATTATTTTATTAAAATGTTAAAATTGTACACAGGCCTGGACGCTCACACCCTCACACTCTTAGGAATCTCCCGTCTGTAATCTAATCTCCTTTACAGCACGGTATGTCCTTAAGAAACTGTTTCTATTGTTTATTGTGTCTCTCACTCACTCACTCACTCTCTTTCTCGCCATCTCTACCCCCCTCTCTCTCTGGGTACAGTACTCCCTATCTCTCTGGGTACAGTACCTCCCCCTCTCCCTCTCTCTCTCTTGGGTACAGTACCCCCCCTCCCCCCCTCCCTATCTCTCTGGGTACAGTACCTCCCCTCTCCCTCTCTCTCTGGGTACAGTACTCTCTCTCTCTCTGGGTACAGTACCATAACTGTAACAAGTAACTCAGCAGCCCACACTGTTGAATGTCAGGCTGTCCTGATCTGCTGTGGAGTTGAACTGCAGCACGTCTGAGTCACACACGGGTGGGGAGATGGAAGGGGTGAGAGCAATGGGAGATGATAGATGGAGAGACAGAGGAGGATGAAGAGGAGAGGAGAAATGCGTGGTGTGGATAGGGTGAAAGAGAGAGAGAGGAGTAAGAAGAGAGTGTGGGTGGGGAGAGCGACATGGAGTGATGGAGGGAAAGATGATAGAGAGAGGAAGGTGGGGAGAGACAAAGAGGGATAGAGAGAGAGGGGGTTGTGGAGAGGGTGTAGACAGAAATAGACAAACAGAGCGGGAGAGAGAAAAAGAGGTGAAATCGAGGCGAGAGACTGAAAGATGAAGAGAGAGAAAGAGAGGGCGATCAAAACGCTGAGATACAGGCCATAACCTTTACTTTTCCAACTAACAATTCCCCATCAACATCATGTTCTACCAGGCCTTAGCACAGTGTCAGGTTCAATAGTGTTGGTCTCACATGATCAATATATCAGCTTTTCCCTTTACTGTAAGCTTTCTAGCCACCGAAGAGGAGGTAAGAGGAGAGGAGACGAGATGAGAGGAGGTAAGAGGACAGGAGATGAGAGGAGGTAAGAGAAGAAAAGAGAAGAAGGGCACACCTTGTCTCATTATAAAGACACAAAGAGAGCTCAGCACTCTACTTCTTGAAACAGGCTGTTGAATTTGAATGCCTGGGTCACAGCAGATTGAACAAGAGCAAACAGACCCCATCGTTTGCCAGGGAGGTTTAAATAGGCCTGTCTGTGGAAGCAGATTGAGTAATACCACTGCATAGGAGCCAGGCCCTATAGCTAATTAAAAACGTCATCAGCCACCCAGGGACAGTGTAGTCGATGTGTGCTCTGCAGCCGTTGGGTTTAGACATTAACCTTCAGTTCTGTAAGGACAGAGAGCAGTGGAGCATGCTGGTAGTTCAACATCCCATCAGGCCCAAGGTCAGAGAATTCAGACTATACACACAAAAACTCTCCCCCTCTCGTCTCTCTCTACTCTCTACTCTCTCTCTCTTATCTCTCGCTCTCTCTCTCTCGCTCTCTCTCTCGCTCTGCGCTCTCTCTCTCTCTCTCTATCTCTCTCTCTCTCGCTCTCTCTCTCTCTCTCTCTCCTCTCTCTCGTATCTTCTCTCTCTCCTCTCTCTCTCTCTCTCTCTCTCCTCTCTCTCTCTCATCTCTCTCTCTCTCTCCCCGCTAGCTTTCTCTCTCTCTAGCTCTCACATGGACATACACAACGTAGTTTCATACCGGACCAGACATAAATCCATCAGCACACATCACAATGTGTGTGTTGCTGTGTGTGTGTTTCCGTGTGTGCCTGTGGGTGTACGTGCATGCATGTTTGTGTTTGCTTTGCATGTGTTTGGGTGGAGTGCTGTAGACAACCAAACATTCTTGATTGTTTTTGTGACATAAGTTTTGGCCCAGTTCCCTCATCTCCAGGGTATGGGAGGGGGATTCTAGTTAATTACATCATCATTATGGGACTTTCTAGAGCTGTGTCAACATTCCTGAATGTTTTCCTTTAGTTTCGAAAGCCAATACACATTTAGGAAAGCGCACACACACACAATTCTAGTGTTTTACACCCTGTATATCAGGATACAACAATGTTGCCATTCAGTCTGTTATAATCAGACCGCTGAGTCCAAACAGGTCTAGCCTAATGAAGGTCAAAGGTCACAGACAGCAGGCTTAACAAGCTAATCATGCAGGCATTACCGTGGAAACACCTCCGCTTTAATTGGTAAACTGTGGAGCTCTGTGTTTTATGACCAGAAATTGGTTGAAGTTTATAGGCTCTGATTGGCTGACCTGATCTGCTCATTATCTCGGATCCCACTGAACCGTAGGTGACTCATTATTATATATTACTTCTAGTTGTGTGTCTGTGTGTTTGTGTTTTGTGCTTGTGTATGTGTTTGTGGGTGTCTGTGTGTGTCTGTGTGTATGTGTGTGTGTTGATGTGTGTTAGTGTGTGCGCTTGTATGTGTGTGGGTCTGAGTGTAGGTCTGAGGTGCTTTTGTGTGTATGTATGGGAGTGTATGTGTGTGTGTTGATGCATTCTCAACATTCCAAGTGAGAAAGCTCCAAACACTTACGATGACATCACTATCCAGCTCTGGCTAAGACCAGAGGGGGATTCCAGAAAGCAGGTTACTCAACATAACCGGGTAAGTTAACGTCAGCTGACACGCAATGTTACAGCAACTTCTTCACAATGTTCCTACAACGTTGGGTGTCAGCTGGGGAGTTAACTTAACGTATGTTGCATAATCTGCTCTCTGGAATACCCCCCTAGCTGTAACCAGAAATGGGCATGTGTGGGCTCTGCTCCTGTCTAGACCTGAGGGCAAGACAGACCAACAGAGATGATGTGTGATGACAGAGGACGGTTGATGAAGTGCTTTTGATTTGTGCCAATACCGTTGATGATGGCAGTAGTTCAATGTTTTTAATGAATTCAGTAAGATAAATCAATTAGTAAACGTTGTTAGTCAACCACTTATTTAAAGCGCTCCTGTCCTCCTCTCCTTCTCATCACTTCTCCTCCTCTGAAGGTGTGCTTCAGCTGCAGAACAAAGTCGCAAGTAGTAGTGACATCATCGTTCGACATCATCAAGGCAATTCAGTCAAAGATGTCTTTTCGCCACCCTTATCATCAACTTGCTGCCTTGATAATGGCTCCGTCATTTCTTTGATAGAGCTTTGGCTTGGTCTGAGATGACTCATTTGTCACCCAGGTGATTGCTCCATCATGGGGGCGGGTGGTGATGACAGTCCTGATGCTCCAGGAGAGAGAACTGGGGTCCAGCTCTGGCCTGTAACCCAGGTGTCATATTACCAGAGCCACTCCATGTGAGCAGCTGACCCAGATACCACTCTGTTCTGTTGTATCTTCTCTCCTCTTAACTCCTCTCATCTTTCTCCTCTCCATCTCTCTCTCCTTTCCCTCTCCTCTCTCCTCTCTCTCTCTCTCTCTCCTCCCTCTCTCCATCTCTCCATCTCTCTCTCTCTCCTTCCCTCTCTCCCTCTCTCCCTCTCTCCATCTCTCTCTCTCCCTCTCTCCCTCTCTCCCTCTCTCCCTCTCTCCCTCTCTCCCTCTCTCCCTCTCTCCCTCTCTCCCTCTCTCCCTCTCTCCCTCTCTCCCTCTCTCCATCTCTCTCTCCTTCCCTCTCTCCCTCTCCCCCTCTCTCCCTCTCTCCCTCTCTCCCTCTCTCTCTCCTTCCCTCTCTCCCTCTCTCCCTCTCTCCCTCTCTCCCTTCTCTCAGTCCAGCCAGCCAGTAGCCCACATCTGTGTATCTGGGCCAATGTCCAGCCCCTTTAGGGTGGTGAAAGGTCAGTGTGTGTGTGTGTGTGTTTGTGTGTGCTATATTTGGAGCAGTCCAGCTGGCCTCCGTTTGTGTCCTCAACCTCATCTTTATCAAAGTGATATAGGGCTTAGTCTGCACACAACCTGCAGCTTCCTTTAGCTCAGCGAGTCAGCGCGGTCCCACACCTCTGGCCTGGGGACAGGTCTGTTGGGGCCAGTCGCCTCAGAAACAACACACAGCTGTTAATCGATACTTTGTGATTGCTTGGTTGGGACTACTTGTTATGTAAGGGGTGTTGACCAGCATTTTGCTAGACACTCACACACACGCACGTCTACACACTCGTCTCCATTTCATCGATATTATGCTGTGTGAGCTTTGTAAAGGTCAGTGTGGGAACTGTAACTCACTGGGTTATAATGGAGCTCGGGAAGGCGAATGAATATAGTAATGGCTATATTACAGCCATGTTCACAAAAACACACACACGCTTACACCCACACACACACACACACACACACAAGCACGCATACACAAACACATACACACATAGAGCTTTTCCAGACACAAAATACATTTGACAGATATGACGATACGGGATATGTTGTATTTTTTCTCACTGTAAGTCTAATGCAAAAAACGTATGAAAGGATAATTCACTGGGTTGTCATTGTTCAACTTGTATGATGTGAGACAAAATGAGACAAGCAACTTCTAACAGGATTATGTCTCTCGCATAATTTACCCTTGTCACAGGTAACATCTCCCACACAAACATGCTGTGGTTGCAGGCACGAAATAAAAAGACAAAACCTCTCTGTCTCTCTCTCTCTCTGTCCCCCTCACAGTGAGGGCACACTACAGTTGACTTGGTGAGATGGTGTTCAGCTTGCTGCCAAGTACAGCTCGTGTACTTGTACAAATGTGTTAGGGAGCAGGGAGAGGAGAGGAGAGGAGAGGAGAGGAGAGGAGAGGAGGGAGGGAGGAGGGAGGAGAGGAGGGAGAGGAGAGTAGAGGAGGGAGCAGGGAGAGGAGAGGAGAGAGGAGGAAAGGTACTCCTCTCATCTCCTCCCCTCTCCCTCCCCTCTTCTCCCCTCTCCTCTCCCTCCCCTCTTCTCCCCTCTCCTCTCCTCCCCTCTCCCTTCCCTCTTCTCCCCTCCTCTAATTTTGCCATCTTTCTTTATTCAAAGTTTGTAAACTTCGTTGAATTTGTTCCATTCAATTAGACCCCCGTGTGGGTGTGTGTGTGTAAGGAAGCAGAGTGTATGTGAGGGACACCAGCGTGTGTAAAGACTGATAGAAAACATCAACAGACACAATAAATGAGAGAAGCATCCACCCAGTCCTTCTCTCTCTGTTAGCTCAATAAAAACAATTTGATGTTGGCTTTAATGTGATTGACTGAATAGAAGGCTACATTTCAGTGCTGTATCAGTTAATACACTAGCACACATGTAGACACGCACACATACCGTATATATATTGTATATTTACAAACAGACAGATTCTGGATGATTTCAAAGTATTTCTTAAGTATATGTTCCTGATATATAATCATGTCTTGTTTTTCATCTCCTTCTGGGCGGATGATTTCTTTAATATGGAAACCTTCACGTAGTGCATTAGTATGTCCATCCTGAGTACCTGAAGGAGACATCCAGCTGCCTCCAGACAGACACATTTAGCACAATAAAAAATATTTTTTCTTTTCCATTAGAGGCCATTGAGATGTTCTTTGGCTAGTCATGCAGATGCACACAGCTGTCTACTGTAATCTTACGCACACACACACACACACACACACACATTCAACCATGAACTCTTGTCACACAAGTATTGCATCAGTCTTGATAAAGTTCAGTGAATGTTCATTGAACATGCATTTGTCATGCTCGGTCTTGCGATTGTGTTAATAAGCATAGAAGAAGCAATTATGAGTAAGTTCAAATGGATGTCCAGAGATGTGTTTTTACGCCAGTATAAGTATTGGGTTTGGGGCCATTATAAGTCCCGGGTTTGGAACTGTCTGTCTGAATGTGTAAACAGACTCATGTTTAGATCTGGGTTTAATCAGGAGGATAACAGGGAGACTTGCAGTGCAGTTCCCTCGTATGTACTGAACTGTTACTGAATAGATTGTCAAAATAACGTGTTAGTTGTGTTTAAAAAAACAATTAGAGAAGTGTCTGCTTTGAGCCATTTTCTGAAGGTTCTCTGGATTACTCTGAGGTGAGACTGTCAAACATCCCATAATTTGAATCACCATGGAACCAGGAGAGTAAAGAACCTAGGCAACACGTAACCTTGTTCCATACTTGACAAGGATATCAAAGTGCTCTTCCTCCTCTCTCCTCCCTCTTCCTTTTCCCTCCTTTTCTCCTCGGGTCTAGTATCTTGTTCTTTTCCCTCCTCTATCCTTGCTTTCTGGCTTCCTTTTTTTTTGGTCTCCTCTCTCTCCCACACACACATACACATACACATACACATACACATACACACACACTCAGACACACTCAGACGCACACACACCTCAGACACACACACACACACACACACACACACACACACACACACACACTGTCTTCACGCCTGAGGGATTGAGCTTGAGCCTCTCCGTGATGAAGACACAAAAAGAGACAAAAATACTTAGGAATTAATATGGCTTAATCCCCTTTACACTGTAGCCCCAGTTAGGAGGGAAGCTTTTACACACTGCACAGCATTCACACACACTTACACACTGCACAAACACTGCACAGCATTCACACACACCTACACACTGCACAAACACTGCACAGCATTCACACACACTTACACACTGCACAAACACTGCACAGCATTCACACACACCTACACACTGCACAAACACTGCACAGCATTCACACACACCTACACACTGCACAAACACTGCACAGCATTCACACACACTTACACACTGCACAAACACTGCACAGCATTCACACACACTTACACACTGCACAAACACTGCACAGCATTCACACACACCTACACACTGCACAAACACTGCACAGCATTCACACACACCTACACACTGCACAGCATTCACACACACACACTGCACAGCATTCACACACACCTACACACTGCACAGCATTCACACACACCTACACACTGCACAAACACTGCACAGCATTCACACACACCTACACACTGCACAAACACTGCACAGCATTCACACACACCTACACACTGCACAAACACTGCACAGCATTCACACACACCTACACACTGCACAAACACTGCACAGCATTCACACACACCTACACACTGCACAAACACTGCACAGCATTCACACACACCTACACACTGCACAAACACTGCACAGCATTCACACACACCTACACACTGCACAAACACTGCACAGCATTCACACACACCTACACACTGCACAAACACTGCACAGCATTCACACACACCTACACACTGCACAAACACTGCACAGCATTCACACACACCTACACACTGCACAAACACTGCACAGCATTCACACACACCTACACACTGCACAAACACTGCACAGCATTCACACACACCTACACACTGCACAAACACCGCACAGCATTCACACACACTTACACACTGCACAAACACTGCACAGCATTCACACACACTTACACACTGCACAACCACTGCACAGCATTCACACAAACTCACACACTCAACAAAAGGATCTGGTCACCTTGGTCACGGCTAGAACTAGCTGAGAGTGAGAGAGAGAGAGAGAGGGTGCTAGAGAACCTACCAAGGGAAGAGAAAAGGAGGGAGAGAAAGTAGACTTGAGAGGAGGTGAAAGCAGAGGGAAGATGAGGATGAAAGAAAAAGATCGAAGTAGAGAGTGAAAAGGAAGAGTGATGACTGTGGCTGCTGAAAGATGGGAATAAGGGATGTCCCTCATCATGTGACATGTTGGATTTACAGTGACACGTGTTCGGGGCCCAACTGTAATTCCGGCATGTCATTAAATCATGCCTGCTCCAATCGGCTGGGTCAGTCATCTTAGGCTAAATGTAGACAAACCAACCTGTAAGCAAGCATACATATACCATGTACAGAGGTGCGTCTGTAGAGTGGAGCGGGTAGCGTGAGTGCGTGTGAGTTTTTAAAATGATGAAACAAGTTCAGCTGTGCATGAAGTTCCCACCCCCCACACACACACACAATACCTTTCTGAGCATAGATATTTCATCACATCTAACATGTCATTAACTTCCCATTAAAGTGAGAGAGCCACACTCCCTCACACACACACACACGCACACACACACGCACACACACACACGCACACACACACACACACACACACATACACACACACACACGCACACACAGAGCTCACGAGATGCAGCCCACTGCTAGGGCGTAATAACCCATTAAACTGAAGGCTGAGAAGGAGAAGATTTGACTGATTTTGAATGGATGACGAGTCCATCCATTACAGCAGAAAATCATGGCTCAACATTCACTTGGTACTATATGAAATGAATTATAACAATCTAAGAACCCCTTAATAAAACCAGTCCATGCAGAACCTCTTCAGCTCCCCAAGGTTCTGTTTGGAACCCTAAAGAATTCTACCTCACCTGTAAGGGTGTCATTAGGAACCTAATAAGGGTCCCATCTGTGTTCTTTTCCAGCAGTGTGTGTGTGAGCTCCAGGGGTTGTGGTCCCCCAGTTCGGAGGAGTTGTAGCAACAGATCGATGTCAGATGTGAGTCTTGGAGACTCCTTATCCTGCCTCTGCTGTCACTCTGGAAACAAAACGAACAGGAAGAATGCTGTCAGATAACGACCCCGTCCAGGGAGAACAAGAGAAAAAGGAGAGAGAGAGGAAGAGGGAAAGAAAGACAGTTGGTATAATTATAAAGTATCGATACATCATTTATCTGATGACAGCAATAAAGAAAGGTAGGGATTAGTGTGTGGGTGTATCAATGTGTGTGTGCGTGTGTGTGCGTGCGTGAGTGGGTGGGTGTGAGAAGAGAAAATGTGCCAAAGACATACAAATATCCCAGAATGAAGTGCTGTCTAATTGTGCACACCTGATTGTAATAATTAGCTGATTGATTACCATTAATGATTTGATGCATGAGTAAGTGGATGAGTGAGTGAATGAGTGGGAGGGGGGGAGGGGCAATATAGGCATTTTCAGACCAAACTCATCCTTTTGACTTCAGTTGAAACTAACAGTTCTCTGAGTGGAATTTGGCCTGAGAGTACGGATGCACTGGCATGTGTGTGTGTGTCTGTGTGTGAGCCCAGGGGCAATACATGAGGTTGTTTATGATCAGGGAGGGTCAGATTGTGCTTATCTAGCCACAAACACACCCCACTAAATCCCCATGAATGCCCCCCACCTCCCTATCTCTGGCCCTGTGAAGGCCTGTCTCAGCGAACATCTGAATGGCAATAGCTGTGAGCACGCTGGTCAAACTGCCCCCCAGGGTCCTAGTGCCCATACTTCATCTCTCCCAGGTCAGGATCATCCTCACAGACAAAGGCAACAGCCTGAATCATATTCATAAGCTGTTTAGAGTGCAGCCTATCAGCTCCGGATGCAGACACACATCCTGCTCCCTTATGACTATAAATAGATGAATTATTGTTCATTTCTATGCATAGAAACAGGGTATTGGATTGGGTCATGTTCATTAAATATGTAGTCATGGGCCTTCTAGCTCCAGGCTTCAGGGCTATTGCATGGTAGAGACCCTCCTTACTCCTTTCATGGGTGTGTGTGTGTGTGTGTGCGCCTCCATGTGTGTGTGTTAGTTATTTGGGTGTGTGTGTGTTTTGGGTTGCTGGACAGAAAAACCATAACCATCATGGAGTATAATAATACCAACATAATAGAAACAGAATACCTGTCTGAAAGTGATTATCTTCTTTCTGCCTCGACAAAGGAGAGTTTCTCTGTGAGTGAATGTCCCTCAAGGACCTGCTGCAGTGTGTGTATGTCAGCATGCGTGTGTGTTTTCTGGTGAGTGTGTGTGTTTGTGTTTAACTTCAACGTTATAGAGACAATAGGCCGGTCCCGTTGATATTGTCAGTACAAGACCAGCCCAGGGGACTAACAGCCCCCTTTATAACATCCTGGCCCCTCCCTCTGTCTGCTTTTTATAAATGTTCCATTTTCACTTCCCTGATTGATTCTCATGTAATTGTCACGACAATTTTCGAGCCGGGCTCGTTAGACCGGCTTGTTAGCCCCCGGGGGCCAATGGCGTGATCCGATCAACTACTGAACAGAGCAGGGATTGGCCAGAAACAATGCCCTCCTTTCTCATTAGTCAAACCAGTGTCGGAGTGTGAGTGTGGAGGTTGGGGTTCTGATAAGTTTTATTTGGAGGTACCACAGGGCTTCAGAAGGCTGGCTGTGGATTCAGTGGATGAATCATGTGAACAACTTATTGGTGTTGGTTTAATTGCAGCTGTTCTCCTCTCCTCTGTCTCTCTCTCTCGATTGTTAGACGTGTGAAAGCTGGAGGGAGGGAGAGGCCAGTGGAGGGAGAGAGGAAAGGAGGGAGAGTGGGAAACAGAGGGAGAGAGAGTGAGAGAAAAAGAGTGGGGGGAGGGATGGGGAGTTCCGGAGCAAAAGAGAATGATGTGCTGATTACTGCAGCACTAGGCAACACCACCATCTTTACTGCATGACCAGTTTGTAATTACACGCCTGTTGCCATGGTGACTTTTAAGTTTCGAGTCATCTTCAGGCGACTGATGGGGTTCTGAGTTTTATTAGTGGTGGGGGGCAAATGTGGAAATATAGGATGTTATTAGAGAAAATTATGCTCGGAAACGTATAACAAATATTTGTGTACTGTATGCTGAGTGCATGACGACATCTTTCCAAACACACTTACATCGTTTAACGTGTGTGTGTATAAGAAAATCATCTCCTACATGATTGTGACTTCATTAAAAGCCTCTCAGCCTCCTAATGTTCTCTGACAGGCCTGAGGTATATATTACCTCTATTACTGTAACTATATGTTGGATATCTATATCACAATTCTGGTTCTCTTGAACCTTCACTCCTCCTCTCCTCTCCTCTCCTCTCCTCTCCTCTCCTCTCCTCTCCTCTCCTCTCCTCTCCTCTCCTCTCCTCTCCTCCCTCCTCTCCTCTCCTCTCCTCTCCTCTCCTCTCCTCTCCTCTCCTCTCCTCTCCTCTCCTCTCCTCTCCTCTCCTCTCCTCCCCTCCCTTCCTCTCCTCTCCTCTCCCCTCTCCTCTCCTCTCCTCTCCTCCTCTCCTCTCCTCTCCTCCTCTCCTCTCCTCCTCACCTCCTTTCCGCTCTCCTCCATTCTTCTTCTCCCCAACACATTCCTTTTCTACAGCTCTCAGTGATCTCTGTCCAGGAATGCCAGTTCTCCTGTAGCTGGGAGGCTGTGAGCTGCACCCCAGGACAGTAGACAGGTCTCCTGGTACCTGATAATTGGCCTGAGGGGGGGTGAGAGGAGAGTATGGTCTAACAAGCTAAATCAGGTCTTGCTCCAGAGATAAGTATGACAGACCTCAGTGCCCAGGTGGAGGTAACAAGGCCCATGTTAACTCTGGTACATGTCAGGATTCCTGTGTTAGTGCTGGCACGTTGCTTGTTGAATGTGTGTGAATGAATGTGTGTGCCTGTGTGTGTAGCTGTGTGTGCACGTATATGCAGGTGTATGTGTGTGTGTGTGTGTCTGTGTGTAGGTGCGTGGGCGTGTAGCCGCAGGGTTATTCAGCTCATCTGTGTGAAGTCCTTCACAGTTTTCATCAGATCTCCAGAACCTCTCAGAGTCCCTGCAACTCCTCCCCACCAACCCCCCACTGGCATCTTAATGACAACAACCACCCCCCTCTCCCTAATGAGGACCTAATTCTGTCTATGTGTGTGTGTGTAGGTGTGGGAGTGTGTTTTTGAATGTAGGTGTGTGTGCAGGGATGTAGGTGTGTTCGGTAGAGTGTGTTTGAGTGTATGTGTGTGTGTGTGTGTGTGTGTGTGTGTGCTGTCAGTAGGGGGTTAGGGGCAGCTACGCAGCATGAAAGATCAAACAGACACCGGAAGTCATGGTTCAACATTAAAGGAGTGCCTCTGAAGATGACAGAAATCTGACTGAAATAATAATCATGACTTCTCTCTTTCTCTCTCTCTGTTATCTCTTTGTATGTTTCAGTACGAACGTTTCATAAGGTCCATGTAGCATTTCAGGGGTAGGATCTTGTGGTTCTTTAGACCGAATCAATACTGGAATAATGACTCTGTCTGCTGGCATTTAAAAGGCAATCACACCGTTCTCCTCCCCCCTACACCCCCCCTCCCCCCCCACCCCCAACTCCCCCACCGCCACAGCAAGTAGGGGAGCAACTCTACTTCTCTTCAGAAAGAGCTCTGCTGTGGGAAGAGGAGGTCTTCTCTGTGTGTGTGTGTGTGTGTGTGTGTGTGTGTGGGGGGGGGGAGTTCAGCCTTTCAACAGCTCTGGTCTTATCAGTGTAGACTCCCTGGAGCTCAGCTTATCTCTGAAAGAAGGAGTGAAACAGAGAGAGAGGGAGACAGAGAGAGAGGGAGAAGAGTTGAGAAATGAAGCTCGTCCATCATACTCAGTCCTCGCTAGTTTACTGTCCAATTTGTCTCTGAGCCTCGCTGGAAATCCTCAGCTTTGTGTTGATCAAGTAGAGTGTATGTATGTGAGCGTGTGAGCGAGTGTGTGTGCATGTGTGTGCCCTTATTTAGAATCCACTCCCATCCCCCAATTAATATAAAGTATTCTTTTTTATCTCTGAAACATCAACAGTCTTCTTCTCTTCTTTTGACCCGGCTGGCCTTCCTTCATCCATCCCATTCTCGTACATCTCTGAACATTTCCGTCTACACCACTCTCTCGCTCACTCCTCTGGTTCCTCTCTTCACCCCTCCTCCCACCTTCTCCCCCTCTTCTTATATCTCCCCTCCTTTTCCCTGTTCTCTGACTGCCAGTGAGCAAAATTTAGGAGTCTTAGGACACACACAAACCTCCCTCACTTTCACACACCTGTACCCATGACACCAATTATCCTTCTCCTTCTGATTCCTCTCTCTTTCTTTTTTCTCTCTCCCTCGTTCTCCTTCCTTCCCAGCTCTTCCTGTTTGATCCATTTACTGAATATGTAACTGAAATCTTCAGGACAGAGAGAAGGAGATAGAAGGTGGATGGGGGAGACAGGTGGATAGGGGAGAAAGAGAAAGAAGGGGAGAGGCTGTGAAAAAGGTTGTAGCAGTCATTCAGCTGGTGATTGTCAGAGTGACAGGTCTTATTGTGTTCCAGACAGAGACATAATACAGGAGAGAGATAAGAGGTTGACTACTGCAAGCAGGACAGACCATTTACAAGGCCTCCCCTCCCCTTCCATCCCTAATTTACCTTTATCTTCCCTTGATTCCTCTTCCTTCTCCCTCTCTTCTCTCCTCCTCTTTCCCTTTCCTCTCTTCCCCTCCCCCATATTTTTTCCTCTCTTTCTCCCAATACCACAGACATTCTCCCTGATAGCTTATTTTCTCCGAATGTCATCCTGCGTCAAAATGGAATTGCTGTTGACATTTGAGAATTCTCTCTCCTGCCTTTTCTTATTCTCTGCATTATTTTACTTGACTAAACCCAGAATGTGGTTTGATCTTTGTGAAGTCACACATTCTTGAGGATTTCTACCCACCTGACCCCCCTTCCATTGATGACCATGGCACAGTCAGTCCAGAGCCTTAACACTTTGAGCTATTGGCACCGGCTTTTGCACGGCAAAAAGCATATAACAGGCCCTTAGCAAAAATAACTAACATACTGACTCTTCTAAATGTATCTCCCACAAACTAATTGACATGCAGCCAGCTGTATTTATAGTTTAGCACAGGGATACTGCTGACTATCTCATCTCAAGTGAAGGTACTAACCTTCTAGCGAAACATCAGAGTAGATCAAAATGTTTTTTGGGAAAAAGAGGCAAAAGGAGCTGGAATTTCTTACCAAATAATAAAAAAAATACTCCTTTGCAAAGATTGGTCCTCTGACCAAAGTGGTCAGATTTATTAGTTTTGGTGGTTAAACTCCAAAAATAGGTTTGTATGTGTGACTTCAACTCCAACACTTTCTCTAAAGAACCAGAAGTGCTCACATACACTGGTGTGGTGTGGTTACATTTATAGAACATTCTGCTCATCGGGGTCACACACATACACACACATAACCTGATGCCACAGGGAGAAAGGTATATGACAGGTTCGGGTGAAAACGTGAATCAAGTCTCGTCTTAAAAACCAAACCAAGTTTCCTCTGTAACAGACAACTGTAAAGAAAGACTCGCGTTGAATCCCTTTCTCTCTTACCCCCCTCCTCCCTCCTCCCTCTTCCCTCCATCCCCCTCTCTCCCTCCTTTCTCCATCCCCCTCTCTTCCTCTCCCCCCTCCTCCCCCCTCTTTCAGACTCAGTGGTCAAAAGGATAATAGCAGAAGGATCAGGAACATTGTCTGCAGTCTTATCAGAGTGGTTGTTCTGAGAGGATTAAACTGTATCCCGCTCACTCACTACAGCTATGCTAATTACTTCTCAGTAATGGGGAGGCTAATTAGATGTGGGGAGGGGTTGGGGGGGAATTGTTATGCAGTATTAAGATTCTGATGTTGGTGTGTGTGTGAGAGAGTTATAGAAAGAAAAAGACAGAAAGAAAGAAAAAGAGAGAGAGAGAGAGAGAGAGAGAGAGAGAGAGAGAGAGAGAGAGAGAGAAGAGAGATGGTCAAATAGAGGGAGACATAGAAGGGGAGAGAGGTGCCTGAGAGTCTTTGGTTATGAGAGAGGGATCTCTCCCACCCGTCTATTCCTCCCTCCATCTCTCTGTCCCAGCCTTCATCCCTACAGGAAGGACAAGTACCCCTCCATCTTCCGTCTGATTGCCTTTTTATTTTCTGCTTCATTTACTCCTCAGACCTCTCTACTTTCATTTTTACTTTACTCTATCCCTCCATCCCATTCTCTCTCCCACTCTCTCTCTCTCTCTCTCTCTCTTTCCCTCCCCTTCCCCCGCTCACTCTCTCTTTGTACTCTGACAAACTAGCGTAACATCTCTGGTCTGCGTTTCTATTCTCATCTTCCTCCTCTTCTCTGCCCTTCTCTTCCTTCACATGTCCTCCTGCCTTCTGGGTGAGTGTGAGAGGGGGATACTTTATGGAAGACAGGGAGAGCGAGGGAGAGGAAGGGAGAGAAAGAGGTGGGAGAGGAGGAGAGTTGAGAGTTGTTTTAAAGTCTTGTGAAGGTGAGACTTCACTCTGACGGTCTGCTGTGAGGAACTCCCTCAGGAGAGTGTGTGTGTGTGTGGAGGGAGTAGCCCAACCCCTAACCATATCCCTTACCCTATTTTAACTAAACAGGAAATTCTAGTTATCTACCAAACATTTCAGTCTGTGGCTTATCAAAACATCAGTATTCAGAAGTTAATTGTGCTCAAAGCACTTATCTGGGATTAACTGTACTGGAGTGATGAGAAAAACCTGTAATTCCTGAAAATCTTCTTCCTGTTTATGAAACAATGAAACAATGAAATCACAGTTGCACGCCAGCCTTGTCCATTATGACTCGACATGATTACAACTTCGGAGAAATACAATTCAAATCTAATGCCACTGGATGCTACATCATTCAAAATCTAGGAAATCATTATATTCTTTTTCAGGGTATTTTCTAAATGAAATCCAACCCTCTTCCTACAGAAATAGGGTGTGTGTTCTTGGGTTGTTGATCTGAGACCAAAATAAAGCAGAACACAACATTAGTATGTACTGCCTGTTTTTACCCTGTTGCTGAGGGTAGAGTTTTTCAAACACACAAATAATTTATTTTCTCAATTTGGGAACAGGTTTGAGCCTTGTGTCTAACTGTAGCCGATGTGTATCGGTGAAACTCACTCCTCAGGTATGTAATGAGCCACCCGTGTCATTAAATAGGTAGCTTTTCTTTGGCGTAGTTGGTAGTGGTGGCGCTTGGGAAGCCAGAGGTGGCAAGTTCGAACCCAGTGCGGGACGGTAGTGCCAGATACCTCTGACGGAGCTTGCAAGACCACGTTCGTTACATACCCGTTACATAACCTCTATCTATCTCTTCCTACTCCTGCTCATTCAACTCCTCTTCCTCCTCCCCATGTAGTAACAGGAGTGATTATGATGTTATTAGCCCTGGTTCCTCTAAAGCGATCATCTGTCTGAGTGACTCATTAGGCCAGAGTCCCACACAGCCAATCGGGATGTAATTAAATTGACAAACACATCAGAACTGTATCATGTGTTTCTGGCTCCGACTTCAGGAAATACATCTGTCATTGTCATCAATTATTAACTCACAGACCCAATTACTCTGTGTCTCACACACACACACCACACACACACACACACACACACACACACACACACACACACACACACTGTAATCCTAACAGCATCAATTAATTACTCACAGTCTGCATGACTCTGTGCCACTCAGAGCAAAGGGGGCATATAACTACAGAGAAAACTGCACATGAGGAGTCAAGAAACATCTAAAGAAAATCTCTCTCTCTCTCTCTCTCTCTCCTCTCCCTCTCTCTCTTTCTCTCTCTCTCTCCTCTCTCTTCTCTCTCTTCTCTCTCTCTCTCTCTCTCTCCTCTCTCTCTGCTCTCTCTCCTCTCTCTCGCTCTCTCTCTCTCCTCTCTCTCTCTCTCTCTCTCTCTCTCTCTCTCTCTCACACACACACACACACACAGCACATCCCGCCGCACTCACACACATACACATTTGATGGCCCCCTCTAAGATTCCAAACTGTTACCATTAATCAACCGAAAAAAAGTCACCAGGATTACCCAGCATGCCTTTCCCTGGCCAGAGGCAGACAAGAGAGGAGAGGTGAGGGTAAATGACCCGATTCACTCCCCTCTCATCAGAGTGATAATGAGAATGAACATTCGTGATTGCCCTGCTCAGCAAAGCTGCCCATCATGCCCCCAACCCACGCACACATTAGTAGAGATGCTCGAGTATTGTTGGGGCTCTTTAACCAAAAAGGTTGCAAGGAGGCACGGAGTCAAGGCTGGTTCCAAGTTCAAATGCAAGTTCTTCATCTCATCAAAGATACAACATGGGCTTTCCGTGGTAGAAAGCTAATGCTAAGCATAGACAACAGACATTCTTATACTCTTTGCATACAACCCTCCTTTTGGACATGTGTGGCTTCCCCCTGTTATCTCTCATGGTTGCTTGTGTCATTCTAACAGTTAGAATAGTCAGATAACTCTGACTACAGTGGAGAAGTGCAGAACGTTCTAGAGTGCGTGTGTGTGTCCTCCCTGGGACAGCGGGGGTCTAATTGCACTGGTCCTTGAATCACTATAACAAAAACTTCTGAATCTGAGTAAAGCATCATTGTGCAGTATTTGTGTAAACACTGTGAATTCAATCCAGTTTAAGTGTGAGAGAGAGAGAGAGAGAGAGAGAGAGAGAGAGAGAGAGAGAGAGAGAAAAGACAAAGAATAGCATGAGTATGAGCGTAGTGTTTTATGAACTCATAAGCACACTGTTGGAAAAAGCAATTTCACGGTTGGTGAGACCGAGCCAGGAACTCAGGCTGATTCTCCTGCCTCCTCTTCCTCCCCTCCTCTTCCTCCCCACTGAAACACTCAGGGGAAGGGAAATTAATTACCTGGTGCCCTGTATGCAAATGACCTGTCCAGTGCCACTGTGGTAAAAGGAGCTCTAACTCGGATGCAATTGGCTAATCACAGACAGCAGTGCATTGTGGGGGACTGAAGAGTGTAACGAGAAAGAATATCAAGTGTACTTATGAATTCACTAATTAATCAACCAATCAATTAATCATACTGCAACAGATCAATATTTTGTAGATTTTAATATTTACCAATATTTACCACCCGCTTCTCCCTTCCCCTTTCAATTTGTTTTCTTAAAGAACACAGGAGGGTGACCAACAGACAAGTAATTGTCTTTTTCAAGTGTGTGTACAGTATGTGTGTGTGCGTGTTGGCGTATGTGTGTTTTACAGATGTGGTGTATGTTTTGTCTAAAGAAAGAATTCTGCTCGGCGAAAAGTGTGTAATGTCGGAGAGAGGTCATCTTTTATGAATTTGAGTAACAGGCTTTCAGAGAATTACTGTCTGAACGGGTGCCATTTCAACACAGATTTTTCTGGGCGGGTCAACGTGAGTTGCTTCAGCATTTGGGATGACAAGTTTTCCTCCCTCCCTGCCTCCCCCTTTCTCTCCCTCTCCACATCTTCCCCTCGCCCTCAGGGAGAGTCAGACAGAGGGCTGGTGAGACGAGACCCAGGAAAGACCCGGAAAAGAGAGATAGGGAAAGAAAAGGGCCGAAACAGAGAGTAAAGATAAAGGGGGGTGGGGGGGTTGGTGGAGGAGAAGGCGAGTGTGTATCTTAGTATTCCTATGGTGTGGTCATGGAGGGAGGTCTGCAGGGAAGACTGTACTGTCCTGGGTATTCCAGACAACCCCCTGCTAACCCTGGCCCTGCAAGCTAAGCACAAACCATTGATCCTCAGCTCAATTCTTCTCTCTCTCAATGTCAATGGGCACTAGGGGGAGCAGAGGGAGCGAAGAGAGGGTATAACAAAAGGAGAAGTAGAGGTGATTCTCTATAGAATTCATTGTAATGGAGAATGCAGAAAGAGAGGAGAGGACAGAAGAGGAGAAAGACTTATGATAGTCGTTTGTACGCCTGTGCCTGGTGTGTGTCTGTCGCCCTCCCTCTCTGCTCTCTCTGTCTTACCACACTAACTCTCTCACACACACACAGACACACATCTGTATTCCTCCAACTGGATGTTAGCATTTGAGTATGTGTTCCTGTCACCCCTGACTCAAGTCTTTGATGCTGCCACAGCCCATCACCATCATGACTTCCATGTACTGTGACAGCCTGTTAACCCTCTCTCTTTCCATTTCTCCTCTCCCTCTATCGGTCCCTTCTTAATACCCAAGGATAGATTTGAAGGGATTCTAGAGTTCTAGAGTCCACAGCTAAAGCTGTTCCTCTCTTCTTCGTGTTTCAGCTATGGAGCGAGAATCGTGCAGTCTACCCACACACTGGGAGGAGCCAGTTCATCTGGGGCGGAAGCTGTCCGACATCATGGAACCGTGGCAGAGAAACCGTCTAAAGACTATCTCTCACCCACTCTCTCTGTACTACTTTACATCTACAGACCCCTGTCTTTTGGACCCAGGCCAGAATGCATTAGAACACATTCATCTCTAATTCCTGGTCTCATTGTGTAATTCTCTGCTGAATAGTTCAACTTCTGGAGTTAAAGGCTTTTCGTTTTGACTCTCTACCCCTCCAAGGATAACTTCCATCAAAGGATTTCCTCCCCTCACATTATTACCCCTTCTAGTCTACCTTATCATTCCCCAGCCCTGAACGACCCTGTCGGACATGATAATCTGCCTCCCCTCCCCTCCCCTCCCCTCCCCTCCCCTCCCCTCCCCTCCCCTCCCCTCCCCTCCCCTCCCCTCCCCTCCCCTCCCCTCCCCTCCCCTCCCCTCCCCTCCCCTCCCCTCCCCTCCCCTCCCCTCCCCATCTCCTCCCCTCTCCCCTCTGTGGGGTGGCAGCTTATTACAGTGGCTAAATCGCCTCCCTCCTCACCCCGGAGAAGCGACCCCAATAATGGTGAGAACAGAGACACGGGAGAGAGAGAGGAGAGAGACAGAGAGGAGGGAGAGAAAGAGAAAGAGAGAGAGGAGAGAGACAGAGAGGAGGGAGAGAAAGAGAAAGAGAGAGAGAGAAGAGAGACAGAGAGGAGGGAGAGAAGGAAAGAGAGAGAGAGAGAGAGAGAGAGAGAGAGAGACAGAGGAGAGAGACAGAGAGGAGGGAGAGAAAGAGAAAGAGAGAGAGAGAGACCGAGAGGCGGGAGAGAAACGAGAAACGAGTAGAGGATGAGAGAGGAGAGAGAGAATGAGAATGATTGGAGAGCAGGCTGAGTTGTTCAGGGAAGCAGACAGTGCTGATGTGGACTGAGTATTGATTTGAATACCTGACAAGTTTTACCTGGAAATACTTCATAAGTATTTCTTCACAATAACAGGATGCTCGAACATCATGCCCAACTAGCCACCAATCAAAAACAAGTATTTACCCAAGACCTTAAGAATAGATAACTAGAAGGCCTACACTATAGTTACATGGGCTAAACGGTAAAAGGCACATTAAATTACTAGTTGGATTGCAGTGGGTGAAACAAATCAAGACAATCCATCAATTTAATGTAATGTGCTAATATGAATATACCCAGGTGTGATATTAGCAGCAGATTTTAAATCACCCGTGTGCAGAATGACCTACACACTAGACCGCATTCTGCACCTTCCTCCTGCAGGAACCTACCTTGCGCTTCCTCTCCTCTTCTGGAGTGATTAACTAGTTATGCTTGGGCTAACGGATGCATAATGACGTAAGTGAATTAGACTAATTAATCAGCCGTGTGTGTGAATGAGTTATTGATCGCAGGGGTAGGCAGGAAAACATTTAATTTGACTGCTGTAATTTCAGATGGTAGTGAATCACTGTGAAAAACAAAGCTTCTGCTTTGGTTGTGATATATGTGACGTATAATATACCATACATAATAAATACACTACTGTATGATCAAATCGATACTCATGAAACGATCAATCGCTCATAAATAACTGATCACGTAGGTTATGGGCCTCGTGCAGGGAGAAATTACTAATGATCGGCCTATAGGCCATGTCTGGTGTAATTGACTTACAACGGCGTAAACAAACAATTATATTACCATTGAATCACAATTATTGTGTCAATGAGAAAGGAGAAATGAAATGAAATGAGAC
Organism: Mallotus villosus; assembly: GCA_903064625.1. Taxonomy (NCBI): domain Eukaryota; kingdom Metazoa; phylum Chordata; class Actinopteri; order Osmeriformes; family Salangidae; genus Mallotus; species Mallotus villosus. Next base: position 204,446 of record CAEFZP010001019.1, read on the forward strand.
TGGGAGCGGGCAGTACAATAAAAATGCAATGAGCGTTATTAAAGGCCGATTTGTTCATTTTTACGGGTCATTTACTCCATAAAAAATACATATTTATCAATGATGCAAACTTTTATTTCAAATATATTTTTATATATATTTGTTTTTTCAACCTTTAAAAAAATGTTCACACATGAAGTGAAAGGAGAGGATAGGAGAGAGAAGGAGAGAGGTGGATAGGAGGAGAGGGGAGAGGAGAACAGAGAAGCCTAGAGCAGAATACAGTATAGTAGAGCCCTCATGAACTACTCATAAATGATGGCAACCTTTTTTCTTTTCATTTTTTTTTACCTTTTAAAACTTAAAAAATATAAAAATGTTTTCAACCTTTCGAAACTTTTTTTCCTAAACCTTAATAAGCAAATATGTTTTCAACCTTTTAAAAAATATATATTTTTCGAGATGTCTGATAAAGGAATTGTATCAGTTTGAATAATCAGCCTATCTGTACACTGACGTTCTCTAGTGGCGTATCTCTGTAATAACACGGAAGGAGAAAGCTCCTACCTTTGAACGCTAAAACTAAATTCGTTAACAAGAATACCGTCTCTTTTTAAAATAAAAACCAACGTTAGGCCTACAAAAGATTCTTCCCAAATAGTATCTTTATATGACGTTTGATATAGTTTAAGTTGATCAACTTTTCAATGTGGTGCTGTGTGGGGGTATAGCTCAGTGGTAGAGCATTTGACTGCAGATCAAGAGGTCCCTGGTTCAAATCCGGGTGCCCCCTCATTAACAGTTTTTCTAGGTTTGCAGACATATTTAATAATGCCAACTTCATCAACTCTTTTCCATGTAGCCTACTAAAGCAATGGATGCTGTTAAGAACACCATATTAAGACCTAGACAGTGATGAATCCGATGTACATGTTCTTTACAGACTTGATGTTCATAATAAACTGGAAAAGGTGCATATCCTGATGATGTCATTGGTTCTTTAGATTTTAATCACTGAGCAAGTAAGTAGCCCGCCAGTTAGTCAGTCAGCCAGTCAGCAAATCAGTCAACAAACCAGTCAGAGATTGCATTCTTGTGGGATTGGCCGAGACTCACAGGTTCCAATCACAGGTGATAGGCTTGGAGCTCTCTCATTGGATGAGGACAGGGGGTGGAGTACACTGCTGTACGTGCCCATCTGATTTCCATCATTATCAGATCCTGAGGATGGGGCCAGTTTAGACTCTGCATCTGTTAAGGTTGGAGAAGGCAAAGAAGCGTGGAGAGGAAGAGGAGGAAGAGAGAACCAATGAGGAAGTAATTGTTATTGCACTACTTGGCCAGTAGGTGGTAGTATTAAACAATGTTACAGCTGATATGATAGTCTGAAGAATGTGTTCCACAAAAACATTAGAAATAGTGGTTTACCTTGACTAGAGTATTTACTTGTTCCCTGATCTCTCCACTCACTTATGTACCTTGAAACATGAACACAGTTTTTAATGTCAACACATTGTATTTCCAAATATTTCTGGGACATTATTTAATAATATGTGTTTTGAAGCATAAAGTAAATCAACATATACTCTTGGTGAATACGTCTACCGATGCTACAAAATGTCTTCAATTTCTTTAAGCATACTCATCAAAGTTGAGGGCATTGGTCCACTCAATCAGCTCATCCACTTCCCAGTCGACAATGTGATTGGCCCCCAGCGTCTCCATGGCATCCATCATGCCCTGGGCTGAGCATTCCACCAGAGCTGCTGCCTCTGGGTGCTCAGTACGAGCATGGAGCGAGCCCTGCTTATACCTGGCACACACACACACAAGTACATCGTTATACACACACACACATTTAATTAAATGTTTGTTTAAATATAGATATATATACATACAAACTGTACAGGCAGAACTAGTCATACCCTGGACACGAGTCAGAAGAAAAGACTCACATCTTTTTGAACCACTCCATCTTCCTCATCCTCCTCTTCCTTTCCACATCCTGTCTCCTCTGCAGCTTGGAGTGGTGGAACTGTATTTTCCTGCTACTGGTCTCTGTCTCAATGATGTCACCCAGGAGCACAATCTGCAGAAAAATACATTACAGATCTAACATTTAGAGTCAGTTTATTCATTATTTTGTGACAGTTGGTTAGTCAGTGAGCGTTAGTATGGAGACATGACATCGTCTTGGCCTAGCAAACGACTTCCTCCTGGTTTCGGTTCAGACCTTGCCACAAAGAATTCTCCAGCCATTGTTCTCCACCCGTCGGTACCAGCCGCTCTGGTCGTCCAGGACCAGGGCCCGGCCATTGTGGACCTGCCGGGGAACGGGCCTCTTGGTGCCTGGATGGGTGTAGTCCTTGGGACTGTTGGCACACATGTCAACAATAGGCCGATGGGTAAAGATCTTGTAGTAGATGCTGGGGGGGAAGGACATCTGAAGGGGGACACAGAGAGGCTTGTAAAATGAACAGTGACTGATTGAGTGATTGATTGGCTTACAATGAGATCTACTGACTTTTTACTAAGAGACATTGATTGACTGACAGTGATATTCATATCAATTGAGCTGGTATGACCTCACCCCTCCCAGTCTGAATCTGATGTACACCCCAGCTGCAGCGTCCAGCATGTTCGCCTACCACAACAACACAAAACAACAATCTAAATAAAACCACCCTATCACACTGAATAGCATGAACAGCCTTTCTCCATCTCTCAACGGTCATCTTATTTATCGTGTAAACTAGAGGATTAGTAAGGAACCAGAAGTGTGGTCATTCCTGGATGATGTCATCATCGGTGTACCTCTCTGGGGTTGATGGACCGGAGCAACAGACGAGGATCGCCTTGGTTACGGAAGCTCACCAGCATCTTGAAGTACTTAAACACTTGTGTGTCCTGCAGACGTAGAGAGGACACGTTGAACTATGTGTGCACCCGTGTGTGTGTGTGTGTGTGTACAATATACATGTGTGTGTGTGTGCCCACCACATGTCTCCTCCAGGTTCTCTGTATGATGCATGCAGAACGCTGGTACAGTTTATCATGACTCTCCAACTCCTCAGAGAAAAGGGGGGAGGCTGTGGGAACACTAACAGAGGGGTAGAAAAGAGGATGATGGAAGAGCGGTGGGATGTAAACAAACGGTGTGGGAATGAAGAGTTTTTAGATGGACATGAGAAGTTGTGCAAGTTAGAAAGGGGTGGTGGCATATAGTTGGGTAAGATTTAATGGGGTTAAGATATGGTAAACATTTATGTATGATATACGTCTTTGAAAAACAATGTCGTAGAATGATGTCAGAAGATGCCTTACGTGTCTATGGTGAACTCTGTTTCTCTTCTTTCCATTTCCTGAAGAAAATCATACAAATAGAACGGTGATAAAGTTCGTCGAAATACCTTACTATATTCCTATATTACCATGGACACCACACAACAGTTTGAAAATGCATCAAGTTTTGTTGCGATGAAGGAAATTTAGAGACGTGCCGGTGAGGTCAAAGTCTTGCTCATTGTGTAGGTGATTATAGCTGAACCTGAACTTGACATCAAATTAAAAAGAAGGCAATTTTGATCGTTGAGTCCGGCAGCGCGGAAACTTACCTGGATTTTCCCACCGGGCATTCATGCGCTGGGGAAATTTCATTTAATCGAAGAATACCAAGGTAACAGACGCCCTAAAATCTTATATATAATAATGTATCTTTTCTTGTCCTCCACAATTAATCTGTAACAATTTGTCTTCTGTTACAACAATAGCCCCTAGCTATAGGCTACCCTAGAGGTGGCTAAGTACTACGACATGTTTGGGCACAACAAAGCAGATCAGTATTAGGCCACAGGAATGAGGTTACCAGGCAACATGAGGAGATGTTTTCAACGCGGGTTGTTCATGTTGATGATTATGCTCTTTTGATTACCTTAGATATGTATATATGTATAAAAAGGTTTGGTATCCCATGCGAATTTATTTTTTGTAAAATCAGAAAATGGAGTAGGCCTAAAAATGTGTAATCTTTGCACGCACGCACACACGCACGCACACACGCACACACGCAAACACGCATACACGCACACACGCATACACACACACTTAGTTTGGCACGGAAAGATGAGTTCACCTCCGGGTGTTGTTTCTGAAAGACATCGCCACCACACCCAGCAGACTACAGCCGCTAAATCATTCCTCCCGTAAGTCATGGGAAAACAGACAAACGAGGAGTTAGGAGACAGAGAGGGAGGGGTCTTCACTAATTCACTAATTTATTTAGCCTAATTAAAACTTCAATAAACCTTTCCTTCATCTTAAAAAACCCTAATAGATTCTTAGGCTGTAAAATGTCACATAGGCTACCGATAAACGTCTTTGTCACCCACCCTCCTATTCATACTATTGTTAGATCGTGAAAACACCCTTTGTATCAGTGCAATGTAAAAGACATGGCCACACCCAGACTCCCACAGTTCCAAGAGCCAATTATACCTACGATTCAGATATTGTCACTAAAGCCCTCTTTATAAAGGCTGGAATGTAGTAAGGTGGTTCTCATCAGTGTTGGTAAAGACAGATCCTTAGTGAGTTGTGGAGGCAACTAAACAATAGCTTAAACTAGGTTGTTGTGATGACAAAAGTAATGAACAGTTAAAAATACTTACTATGTTTATGTTTATTCTCAAATCGTCTGTAAAACGTCCTCAGTAAACCAACTGACTCACTTTAATAAAGCAGTGAGCAATTATCACCATGATTGTTTTTTTAAGAACAGACATTGCACAATACATATTTCTGGAGCTGCTTCAAAGACAAGAGCTGACAGGATAAGTGTTTACCCCTGAGAGGCAGAAGCCTCAGAACATGTTACCCTACATTGGTATTCAGGGGGAATTACTATTGGATTTTCACTAATATACAGAAACTTTATAGTCAATTACGACATGTCAGCCGATGAAAGCATACTGATGATGTTGGTGGCACCAAGGTTTTCCATTGAACCTGTTTAGTAACATTTAACTCACCCAAAGCGTCTCTCAAGGTTTTCTCTGTATGTATCGGCTATTTATCATTGTCCCAGCTTTTAACCAGTACCACCAGGAATGTTTACCTCAACGGTTGGTTCTGTTACAGTTCTGTGTCGTCTTCCTATTGATATTTGTTCAAGCTAAACAAGCGTGCATCAGTCAGTTCTCTTTCTTTACTTTCCCATTTAAGAAAAAGGGACTAGGAAAGGAGACAAGGAGACCAGTTCACAGTTCTGTCTCCTTCTCAGCGTCCCCGTCTCCTAGGTAGTACTCGTCGTCGGTGGTGGTGTCAGAGCTGGCGTCCGAGTCTGCATCCGACTCCTCGAAGGCTGAGAGGCTGGAGATATAACCCCTGGAGGGCAGGCGCCCCCTGGAGGCCTGGCTGTCTGGCGACACCCTGCCACCTGCCGAGCAGGGGGGGGAGGAGGGAGAAGTGCTGGGGGAGCGAGACATCCGTCTGGAGGGAGGAGTCAGAGGGGGGGTTGGGGGACCCTCTGACTCCCACAGGAAGTGCGAGGTGTCCAGGCTGGTGGAGCGCACCTGGCCTGGGGAGGTAACCTCTAAGCCCCTGGTGCTGGATCTAGGCAGTGATCTGAACCCACTCCTATTGGACATGAACCAATCCCCTTTTCCAGACGTAAAAGCGGGATCATCAGGGTCAGTGAGGTTGCTGACGCTGGCCATGCCTGGTCCAGTGGAGATGCGTCCAGGACCGAAGGGTCTGGAGGACAGAACAGAACTCACAGAGATCGAGCGTCCTGCTGCGAGACCGTACTTCAGGTCCGCATACGACGAGTAGGAGGCCAGGACACCCCGCCTGACCCCTGACCTCTGACTCCTGGCCTCGGGTCTCCCCCTCCCCTGACTCACAGAGGGAGGTGGCCTTCTTCCTCCCCCATCTGGGCTGTGTTGTGGGGCTGTAGAACACGCTGTCACCCTCCCGATCATTCTACTGAGGGGGGAGGAGGGGGAGGAGAGGGGGCTCCTGTGTGGATCTGGGTGACTGAGGTCTATCATGCTGGACCAGTGTCGGTTCTGATCCCCACCCTGACCTCTCAACACACCGAATTGTGGATGTCCAGTCCCGGTTCCCTGTGGGAGAATGTCTGGTCCTGTCCTTTCTCTGTCAGTCTGGACACGTTCCCCCCCTCTTCCTCCTTCACATCCTCCCTCCCCTCTGTTCCCCTGGGCTGAGGAGGGCTGGACAGAGCTACTGCCGTCTCTCTGTATGTCTCTCCCCTGCCCACGTCCTCTGTCGCTCGTCTCGGAGGTGACCTCGACGCCAGGGGCAGTGCCGGGGTCAGAGGTCGGAGGGGACGCCCTCTTCCGTCGCGATGTGATCTCATCGTTCGTCCGTTTGATGCTGAACGTCTGTTTGAGTCGCTGGAGGACCAGGTCCATCTTGGTCAGCCCCCTCTTGTCTCTTTCGTTTCCCCTCTCTCCTCCCTCCGCCTCCCTTCTTTCTACATCTCTCTTATCTCTCTCAGTCTGGGCGGTCTCTCGCCCTCTAGCTAGTGTAGCAGCAGGAGTGATACTAGCCGGTCTCTCTTTCTTATTTCTGAACAGTCCTCTCCTGTTGCCCTGGCTGGGGGGTGGGGCTTCAGGGGGATTGTCTCTCTCTCTCCACTCTCTCTCACTCTTCTTCTCAGTAACAGGAATCTCTCTCTCTCTCCATCCTTTGTCAGTATGCTCCAACAAGTTATCTTTAATCTGACCAGTGGGAGGGCACTGTTGACCTAACGCATTGCTGTCATTTGAACTCTTCTGTGATTGGCAGCTGATTCCTCCAGTCAACTGTCTGCGATGTGCTATCTGTAAGGGGTCAGAGTCGGTGATGACAGTGCATGGAGCCTTCAGACCTGAGTAGGAGTGTGTGAGTTGGACGCCATCTTTGGAGCTGGAGGAACAGGAAGGAATCCTGTAGACCAGCGTCTCCACGACTGTGACACGTGCAGGGGGCAGGAGAGGTTTGTCCACATTGGCCGACAGAAAAGGGGTAGGCGAGGGCCTGGTGATGTCATCAACATGAGTCTCTGTGCGTAATGAGTGGAGAGTCACACAATCTTGGATGGTCTGGGCAGTGTTATTGCTGTTGGCAAGGTTGTTCTCTGTGACAACGTCCTTTGAACGGTCCCACGAGCTAGTCCGCTTGGGAGCGAGGATGGGTGAGTAGGGGGAGATTGGGGGAGAGATGGGGAAAGTGCAGTGTGGGGAGGGGGACAGGGATTCAGAGGGTGATTTAGAGAGGGAAGTGGTTGGTGACGTTGGGGAAGTGTGAGTTGGGGAGTTAGCCTTGAGTGTTTGGTAGGGAGGGGGGCTGAACTTGCTGGACCTGCTGCCAAAGTCTGACTGGAGGGAGAGAGGAGCATTGGAGGGAGAGGAAGAAGAGCTCTCCTTTGAGAACTTTCTCTGCGGTATGGTTCCACTTGAGCCGTTCCCAGTATGGTCAAACGTGAACTTTAAAGAGCTGCCAGCAGACACTTTCTCTTCCTTCTTCCTCCCCTCTTTCTCTCTTTCCTCCCTTTCTTTCCCTCCCTCCTTCTCCCTCTCCTCTCCCTCCTTCCTCCCTGCTGAGTCAGGAAAGGAGTGGGAGGGGCGCTGTGTTTCTCGCCCCCCCCTCCACACTGGCAGGCTGGAGCTGCGGGCCGCAGGGGGCGACCGAGGAGAAGTGGCCCAAGAGGGGGCCCCCGACCGCAGGGAGGCGAAGATGGATGGGCCCTCTACGCTCCGGAGGCGTCTGGAAGGGGACAAGGGGCTGGTGAGGCCTGGGGGGCTCCCAGGGGAAAAACGTTGCCCCCTGGTGGTAGTTTCCCCGCCGTGCGGCTCCACTGGGGGGCGCAGTTTAATTCCCTGGGTAAGAGAGCTGTGTGGGGAGAGTGGGAAGTCAAGGGGGCTTGGGGAGTTGGGTGTATGGGAAGTGTTAGGTGAGAGGGAGGGCGTGTGGGAGTTGTTGGGAGAGAAAGGCTGAGAAGTGGTATTCGTGTTTGTGGGCGTGGTGGCAGGTGTTGCTTTTGAGGGCAGTGAGAGCTTGCTAGAGGTGGTATGGTAAGGAAGGAGGGCCTGAGGGATGGAGGAGGAAGAAGAGCCAGGGGAAGGTGAAGGGTCGGTGGAGCAGAGAGTTGTTGAGACAGGTCCCGAGGAGAAGGGGATGAAACCACAGGCTCGGGGGGTGTAGCTGGAGGGGACTGGGGGAGAGGAGGAGGAGGCAGGGGAGGAGGAGAATAAGGATCCAGGGTTGTGCGAGCGGAGATGAGACCCCAGACTGAGATGTTCTCCACCGTGCCCACGGCCCAGGCCTGGTTCTGTTCTGCTCAGGTCCATGGTGGAACTGCTGAATGTGGTGGGTCTCAGAGCACTGCTCATCCTAGTGCTGTAGTAAACACTAGACAGACTGCGAGGCTTCGGGACCTGCGTCTCGCCTGGGGTGTCTGTAGGACTGAGATCCTGGTGACTCTGAAACACAGCGTGTGTGTGTGTGGGCTGTGTGGGAGAGGTGTGAGTGTGTAAGGCGTGGGTGTCTCTGGGCTGTGTGGGAGAGGTGTGAGTGTGTAAGGCGTGGGTGTCTCTGGGCTGTGTGGGAGAGGTGTGAGTGTGTAAGGCGTGGGTGTCTCTGGGCTGTGTGGGAGAGGTGTGAGTGTGTAAGGCGTGTGAGTGTGCTCCCCAGGCTCCTGAGGAGTCACAGCTAGTCTGAGCGTTGGGGTGTTAGCACACGAGTCAGGGAACATACTGAGGTTTCCATGGTGACCTAACTGACTCAAGTAGTTGTTTGTGTTGTTGGTGCTCTGAGGGTTCCAGGTTGTGTTGATATTGGCTTGTATTCCATGCAAAGACTTATTAGAAAAGTCTGAGGAAGGGAACATATTGTTTTCGTTATCTCTTATCTCATCTTGTTGTTGAGATTGTTTGTGGGGCGAAGAGGAGAGCTCGAGCTAGAAAAACTCCGGTCCTTGGTCACATTCTTGTTCCAGGAAGACGAGTCAAGCTGGGTGCCCCTGGGAAGGGGTCTCGTCAGGAAGTCTGACACTCTGGAAGAAGTCAGGTTATCCTCTTTGGTCCGTTCTAGATCTGTGGAGGACAGCATCTTCAGGCCGCTGGAGAGGGTGGTGTGTTTAGGGAGGTAGGAAGGGGTGGGGTACACTCTGGAGGTCATGGAGGGGTTGGAGAAGGAGGCAGCCTCAGGTTCCTGGTGATTGGGTGAGGTTGAAAAAAGGCGTGACGTATATGTGTCTGCTTCTCTCTGATTGGGGGATGTTGATAAAGGGTGGGGCCAGGACCTCTCTTTTGTCCTGTAAGGGGTGGAAGATGAGGAAAGGAGGGACTTTGACCTCTCTCGTTCGCCGTCATTGGTTGAGGCTGAAGAGGACTGTGGTATAGATAACCCTGCTGCTCTGTCATTGATTGGCCTGGACAGAGTGGGTGGGTCTGTCTTTGAGTGGGTGGGGATAGCAGAATTGACCCTTCTAAGAGAAAGAAGCAGGCTACTAGTTTTCGGTTTAGAGCTCAGAAATGACAGTTGGTCTCCATAACGACCTGCCTGGGAGGAGGAGGTGGGAGAGACAGGGCTGGTACTATCACCGCGACCCAGAGAAGGAGCCCTCCACTGGGATAGGGAACCGGGCGTATCCCGCCTCTCTCCCGCTGGCTCTCTCATAGTTTTAGAAGTTAGCTCCCGGGTGTTTCGCAACGATGAAAGCCCTTCCCCCCTCGATCACTTCCTGTTGGCTGCCCTGGGGCTTCCTGTTCAGCTTTCTTCTGTCGTCGGCGTGTGGCCCAGTTTGGGGCGAGCACCGACACCACGGTGGAGGACAGCATGGCCGCCGGGAGGGCTGGAACGCCTGAAGAGTTTAGGTCTGAATAGTTCCGGGTCACAACCCTTACAGACCCTTTACCCAAACACACATCGACCCCTGGTGAGCTTGTGCATGCGGCCGCTACAGGGGCGTCACTCCCTCTAGGGTCTGGTCTTTCTAAGTTAGTTAGTTCAGAAGAGACACCCGATATCACTGAGTCGAGAGTACTTTTTGTGGCAGCAGGTTGACATCTCTGAGTGTCAGTGGTTTGGAGCTGCTGTGTGTCTGTGGTGGGAGGTTCAAGGCTCTGTGTTTCTACAGCTGCCGGGTCTGTATTGGTGTCAGTGGTTCCATTGTCTGTAGTCTGTCTCTGCTGTCCGAAGGCAAGGCAAGGAGGGTGTCTCTGGTCTAATGTCGAACATCCACTTCCTGTTGGGGGCGTGGCCACATCGTCTTGGACTGGATGCAAGGTTTTTTCCACTGATAGTAGGTGGCTCACTGGTTCCACGGAAAGCGCCGGATGAGGGATTCGCCTGTTCACCTGCTGAGAGGTTTGAAACAAATTAGTCCAATTTTGAAACTAAATAATTGTTCTTAAATTTAAACATTCCATCAGCAAACGTGATGCTCAAATAAATGAAATTCCAATAGCATTGTGTCAGCAGCCATACCTGTAGTGTATTCAAGCTACTGCTGACTGAGTGAGCCTAATAGTTTCCCTGTGTCAACAGACAGAGATGAGTCCTGAGCTCAGTCTAACTCTGGGGCAGAGGCTGGGGCAGAGGCTGGGGCAGAGGCTGGGGCAGAGGCTGGGGCTGGGACTCAACTCTCCTATCCTGTCACTCCTCCTGACAAACTGGTTCTGTCAAAGACAAGTACGGTTCCAAAGAAAACTACTTCATAACTAGGAACTGGTGCCAAAAAAATCATTAGAAAATCATCTTGTCTAACATGGGTTGTCAGGGGTTTTGTCCCCAGCAGGAATTCTCATAACCTGACAGTGATGTCATTTAAATGATGAATGCAGCCTCCGGGTGGTCATGTGACTACAGAGAGGTGACTCCTACCTGTGAGACCCCCCTGGGACCGGCTGTGTCTTGGACAGGACACCTGGGTGACAGACGGGTGACAGAGAAAGAGAAGAGGGGGGAGAAAGAGAAAACAGAATACCCTTCTTGTTTAATGTATAATCTGGTATGCAAAACTAACACACACACTAGACAAGCACCTGAAACAACAGTTTCACCACAGCCCTTTAGGTATGTGTAGGAAAAGCAAACACAGGTGAAACATACTGAAGGAAATCGGATATACTGACACACACACACACACACACACACACACACCCCTTTAGCTAATGTTTTTCAAGGAAACATTATAGTCCTCAGATGTTCTTCCCCCATCAAGACAACATGGACATACAAGACTAGCAACATTCCTCCTCTCTGTTTCTCAAGTCTGTCTCCATCTACCTTCTCCTCTCAGTCTGTCTGTCTCTCACCGTTTCCTGCCTTTCTCTCACTTTCTCTCTCACTGTTTCCTTCTACCTGTGAACACACACACAGGATGTGACAAGGTCCCGTCACCACCTCCAATCTGATTAATGTGCTGATAAAAAAAACATTTACACACACACACACACACACACACACACACACACACACACACACACACACACACACACCACACACACACACACACACACACACACACACACACACACACACCACACACACACACACACACACAGTCTCTCTGTCTTTCTCCATGTCTCACTCTCCTCTTAATGTATTACCTGAGTTCTGCTGCTCTGTGTTCTGTGCGGTCGGGACTTCCTCCTGCGTTTGGGTGGAAATCTTAAGGAGATGTAGGAGGTGAACCTGGTCTGTTTCCTGTTCAGACACACAGATGGACCATGACCGTCCCCCTGCCCCACTCTGGGTGTGAGGCTACCAGACGGCCCAACCGTCAAACCTGGATGGAACCAGCACAGACACATAGCAGACCCTGTGAGTGTGTGGGAGTGTGTGTGTTTGAGTGTGTGTGTTTGAGTGTGTGTGTGTGTGTGTGTGTGCGTGTGTGTCTGTCTGTATCACCTGTGAGTTCTCTTCCTCTCCTATAGTTGTCATGTGACTGGTCGACTTCCTGGCCAGTCCTGGTCTGGTTCCCATGGCGTTCCTTCAGAACAAGGCACCCCGACGCTCCACTCTGACTCACAACCTGTCGTCGCCTAAGCAACCACAAACCAAACACACATACAAATGGCCATTAGCTCCAGGCTTCAGATAATCATTTTAATTAGTTTACATTAGATTCAAATTATGTCATTTTAAGCATTCTGATTAGAATCTGGCTGGCAGCATGAACCTAGGAAAAACCTATGCCTATGAACGATAGAAGTTCAAAAATAATAACTATAGAATGTGTTTCATTGTTATCGAGATATGTCTATCTGCCAATGCATGACAAATGAAATCAGATTAGAGAACAATTCCATTCTCTTCACACTCACACTCTCACGCCCAATCACACACACACACACACACACACACACACACACACACACACACACACACACACACACACACACACACACACACACACACACACACACACACACACACACACACACACACACACACACACACACACACACACTTGACAGGCATCCTCCCTTTTTCTCCAGTGTTCAGACATCCCAGATATGTTCCACAACTACCAGCTGTGACACCTCTACAACACATTCTCTCTTTTTCACCCTACAGTATTATGTTTATCACTCTGTGGTGTGTCAACAGAACCCACAGGAAACCCAAGCAGATGGCGGTCATATCTTACAATTATGACTGTGTAATTATATGTTTAAGTAGAGTGTAAGGACGTGTTATTAAGGTCCATTATTAAGTTAACCTTTAAAGTTTTTGTTCATCAACTGCTCAACTGTCTACTGTGTTCTCTCTCACTTCTCCTCTCTTTCTCTTTTCATAGAGTACAGTTTATCTCTATTTGTCCTCTCTCTCTCTCTCTCTCTCTCTCTCTCTCACTCTCTCTCTCTCTCACTCTGTCTCTCGTAGGCCTGGCTCATCCCACTGCAGCTACACCCTCCCTTCCCCAGAGCAGATTGCTCTTTAAACATAACTGACTTACATGGTGGGACATGCAATAGAGAGACATATTCTAGATTAACCTTTACCTGTAACACACAGACACACACAGACACACACCAATCACACACAATCTGTTCTTCCCTTCCTCCTTAGGGAAGACAGATCACATCACATTCATGCATCAGTGTCTAAAAGAAAAACATCTTGTAGGTGGAGGGCGGTGAGGCTTCGCCCTTCACTTCCAGTCATAAATAAAGGACTGCATACTTGGTGTTTTATATGTCGACCTCATCAGGTCTACACTCCCAGCTGGCCCGGCCCACTCCCACTGTTGAAAGCGATAACTATCTAGTTTAGACCATTCTGATAGCACTTAATGTCCACAGATAGTGTTGGGAGGACTGATATAGATAAGGGTTGGTTAAGGAATGAAAGAGACGAAACACTGGCTGAGCAGACCTCGCAGTCATGACCATAACCAGGTGACACGTCACACCTGTCATAACCATAACCAGGTGACAGGTCACACCTGTCATAACCATAACCAGGTGACAGGCCAGCTCTGTCGTGACCATAACCAGGTGACAGGCCAGCTCTGTCGTGACCATAACCAGGTGACAGGTCACACCTGTCATAACCATAACCAGGTGACCGGCCAGCTCTGTCGTGACCATAACCAGGTGACAGGTCACACCTGTCATAACCATAACCAGGTGACAGGCCAGCTCTGTCGTGACCATAACCAGGTGACAGGTCACACCTGTCATAACCATAACCAGGTGACAGGCCAGCTCTGTCGTGACCATAACCAGGTGACAGGTCACACCTGTCATAACCATAACCAGGTGACAGGCCAGCTCTGTCGTGACCATAACCAGGTGACAGGTCACACCTGTCAAAACCATAACCAGGTGACAGGCCAGCTCTGTCGTGACCATAACCAGGTGACAGGTCACACCTGTCATAACCATAACCAGGTGACAGGCCAGCTCTGTCGTGACCATAACCAGGTGACAGGTCACACCTGTCATAACCATAACCAGGTGACAGGCCAGCTCTGTCTTGACTGTAACCAGGTGACTGGCCAGCTCTGTCGTGACCATAACCAGGTGACAGGCCAGCTCTGTCGTGACCATAACCTGGTGACAGGCCAGCATAAAGGAAAGATTGCTAGGGAATTTCAGAGCCTGTTATTACTGTTGTCTGAGCTCCTTGCGATCTCTCACTGAATTACACATTGTGACGTGTAATTGTGGTAAGCGTTCAGCCATCAAAGATCTCACTGATAAGGGAGTGGATATTGTCATCGTATTTTGATGACAACAGAAGAAGAAGAGAGTGTCAGGACCAGCAGTGGTGTTTATGAGTGTATAGCCGAGGGGTGAGTGTGCTTATATGCCCACATTCTTACATAATGTGGGTGTGTACACATCAGTGTTCAAACACTAATGTGTATCCCTCACCAAACAACACCGTCTCAAATGATTTACATGCACAACAGATTGAACATCTGTCTTTTAAAACAAAGAAATGTTTTACGAAAACTACATAGCCTAGTGATCAGAGCTAAGTTCCATAACAGTCTTCCAAACCCCACCTTAAAACCTGGGTCTGTTTAAAGAGGCAGATTTATTGATCTTTAAGTGAAGGGATTAGGACGAGGTTTGGCTCCATGTGAAGAGACAACTATAAGCATGCATGAGCACTGTCATCTTGGTAAAGTTAGTTTAAGGGGAAGCGTGTGCGAGCTCGTTACTTGAACCACAGCTGAACTATGTGTAGCGTTACATAAAAGTCCTGATGCTCCTGAGAATAATGTATATTTTGTTTTAGACATCACAAGATAATACATTCTATTAACTGATATACGGAACACGGTAACAGTCACCGGCGCAGGAGATACATTTCATTAAAGCTTTCTTAGTTTTACCAACTCCAATCAACTACATCTAACAGCCGCTTGATCACAAAATATAGTAGTAGCTTACAATATTAACACCTGAACACAAAGTTCCTACCTTGTGCCGAAGTTGTGCTCCGTTCTCTTTCTCCGTTGGTCTGGAGCTTCTCGCGTTGCTGTCTCCTCCCAGTCCGTGCCTGGAATTCTAGAATCCACCGCGTCACGTGTTGACATTTTACCTGGCGGAGCCAGTTCTGTATCCCTCCGTTAACCCTCTACGACTAAACAAAGAGGCTTGACACCCAGTTGGGAAAGGGGTGTTGAGGGATTTTAACACACATCTTCGGAATTCCAAAACCTCATAGCGAGGTGTCACTGCCTCGTACATTATTTCTTGACCCTCGAGCTCTTCTCTCGGCCCTTTCTTCGCGACTGTCAAAGCAGGCGCGCAGGTTCTAAGTTCCACGTAAAGGCCAAAGGGCAATGGGAGGCGCGTCTGTTGATCATTACGAGATAAGGTTACTAAGCGACAGTGATAAGGTGATGGGAAACAAGTCGTTTTTCTTCGTGATTGTACGTCCACCGTGGAGCAACAATGAACAGAATCCAGATAGACATTGGGCAAATATTGCGTTATAATAACTGTATCCATCTGTCATGACAACATCTATAGGCTGGGCTACTAAGGAATCACGCATTCCTAAAGGTTTGTCAGTTTTTGCATCATGAACTGTAAACCCCCTCAAGTTCAAGTCTAGAAGTATAGGCCTACTTCTGAGGTCAAATAAGCAGTTAACTAACACAGCTTTACTAATAAATCAACCTCATGTCCAATATGACTCCAATGTTATGAAGTAGGTCTAATTGAATAAGCCTACATTACAAATACTGTATTCTGAACACATACATCTCCACATATCTGAGTCTAAACTAGACTACTAGTCCATGGCCAAATCTACCACATAACTTGCAGTGCACTTTGTGAACACTAGATGTCAGTGTACATGCTTTGGGGACATGAAACGTCTATGTGAGGGTACATTCTGGGCCAGAAATGAATAACATTGGCTGTAAATATTATGTCATGAAAGATTTGCAGTCGTTTTGTGTTTCTGCAAGCCTAAGAAATGCCTAACATGCTGTCTCTCACCTAACATGCTGTCTCCCACCTGTTTTCTCTCACCCCTAAAAAAGGTTGTTTTGTGTATGTATGTATATGTGTGTATATAAATGTGTGTGTGACCACACAGAGAAGAGCAATTTATGATTTGTGTTGAATCACTGGAAGCCATAAATTAACAGCTTTTTAGCTCTTCGAGGGGGCCAACACACACACACACACCCACACGCACACCAAAACACACTCATAATTAGTCTTATATTAATCTTATACTAGGGAGTAGACTGAAGCTTAGGGACCATCAACCCAGGGTTGTGTTCACACACACACACACACACACACACCACATACACATACATATATACACACATTCAAATGAACTTTTAAAGTTAATTTACCATTAATTAATATTTCTTTGCAACGATTTATATTGGATTTGTGTACGTATACTGTGTAATATATTATACTGTGTGTATATACGTTCAAAAGGTTTGTACATGTGCGTTGTCTTTTCTGTCAGAAATACAGTCCGAGCTTTACATGTTTTTTATAAGCTACTCGTCATCTAAGACATAATCGGCAGCCAGGCCTTCTGATCAGACTCTAATCTCCCATGGTGATTCTGACAACACCAATTCATAACCCAGGATTGATTTTTAAAGAGAACACATTGAGCTGGAGCCATTCAGAGCATGTGGTGTTGTGGTTAGCATAATGGAGTTTATATATAGCCAGACTAAAACAACAATATTCCAGGGTAATCAGACAGTCACGATCACTCTGATTGGGTAAACTGGATGTCATGTGCTGTGTGACTGACTGAGGCTGAGAAACAGGTGCACACACATAGGTTAGCACACACACACAAAATCACACACCAGACACACAAACACAGTCTTCGTTGTGTCGGAGTGGTGGTTTTGTTAAAGACCTGTTTGTTTGCTGTTTCGTGGAAGACGTGCTTCATTCTGTGGCTTCAATTACTGGTTATTTTGAAGAGTGTGTGTGTTTGTGTTTGTGTGTGTGTGTGTATGTGTGTGTGTGTGTGTGTGTGTGTGTGTGTGTGTGTGTGTATGTGTGTGTGTGTGTGTGTTACGATCCTGTTTCCTGTCGTATAATCACCTTTTCTTAGGATACAAAATTCAGTCAAGATAATACATGAGCATTAAAGCATAAAATACAGTCCTCCGTGTAACATTACCAGTCCCATAACTGAAGCATCACCATACTTTTACCCACCTATGGATAAAGAAAGATGGAGTCAATGGTTATGGTCTTAAGAGGAATTTATGGCTTTTATGACTGTATGAAAATGCAGTGATGTGTTCCTGAGGGATGTCTCAGTGCGGGTCTCGTTGGTGGCGGGGGGGTAAAAGGGGGCAGGATGTAAAGAAATTTGCAATTGACAGGGACTGATGAGGGTAGCGTTAATTTAGTTAAAAAGAGAAACCAGTAGAAAAAGCAACAGGCTCAATTGACGTCGTAACATTCATAATCAGTCTCTTCCCCCCTCATGTGTAGGTGTTTGTGTGTGTGTCTCCAAGCTCCAGGGACCCTCAGTAAACTTCTGTCACTGTTAGTCCCTTTTACACTCACAAATAAATCTCTCTCTCTCACCCACCTCCTCTCTCTTACTCACTTCCTTGTGAGCTTTTCTTTCTTGACCTCTTTCTCACTTTTCCTTTCCATCATCTCTATCCATCCCTCCCTCTCTCTCCCCTTCCCCTTTCCCTTCTCACTTTACTTCCACTCCTTCTCTTTTTTCCTTGTTCCTCTGTGTAATAGTCTTGTCAATCTCTATCTTCTTCTCTCTCTTCTTCTCTCTTTTCTTCGTTCTCTTCCTGCTTCTGGCCTCGGGGGCGATCTATCCAATCGGGCAGGGAGAGGTTAACCGCCTAGCAGCAGTATTGACTTTTGGGTAATTAGGCCTAAGTGGTGACTGGTGGAGGCTGAATGGCAGTAACAGATTATCTGTGCTGGGTAGATGTATGCAGACCAATCAATACGGCTCCATTTGTGGAAATAGAGCAATTTGGGCAGAAATCCCCCCTGCCGCCACAGCCTCACCCCGCCAGCTCACCCAGAGCACCCCCAGCAACCCTCCACCCAGCCCACCGCAGGGGCGATCAACTGCCAGCTTCCTGTCAAACTTTGTATTTTCTCCTTTCTATCTTTTGGAGACACTTGTCTAGCTGTGTCTCTCAATGTTTGGCCAAATCCCAGCATTTTCTGTTCTTGTCCTCTCTTCCTCATTCTTCTCTCCTCCTCTTTTTATGGACAAGCTCTCCCCTTTGGTGTGGGTATTTTTATGTCTGATTTATTTAGCATGCATACCTGTGTGTGTGTGTGTGTGTGTGTGTGTGTTTATTTGGGCGTGTGTTTATTGGTCTGCTGACCTGACCCCAGTGGTTTGTAGTATAATCACAGATTCCATTATCTCCGCAGTGGCGTCTACTCTCCAGCTGATGTCACCCTATAGAACACTACACGGCCCCTCTGGGAACCACCGTGTGTGTTGTGTGTGAGTGTGTGTGTGTGTGTGTGTGTGTGTGTGGGATCAGTGGCTGACCTCTCTAAGTGATGAGCTGAAGGGGAAGGAGTTGTCTCTGTCCACGGGGACTAGTAAGAGTTTTAAACAGTAGGAATAATCAACTAATACACACATATCTTTTTCTCTCTCTCTCTCTCTTTCATATTCAGTCAGCTACCTGATGGTTCCTTTTGCCTATAACCTGTATACACTATAAGATAATTAGTTGACTCAAATTACCCAATGTCTATGTCTGTGCGTGTGCATGTGTGCGCGTTCATGTCCAATAGCAGGTGTGCAGAAAACTAATTATGACACTTAAACCTATCACATTCTCACGTTACCACGTTACCATGTTTTCCCATTCTCACCAGAGGAACACGATATTGTGCTGAGTAACAACACAGCTATTTAAGTAGGTTAGCAGGAATATGATAGGACCCAGGTCATCATCATCACTGGGGCTATGTATAGGAATGAATGATGAAGGTCCTTTCTCTGTTCTTCTCCACTTGCACTCTTCTCCTCCATTCTTTCTCCTTTTCTCCTTTCTGGTCTCCTTCTGCTCTCTCCTTCTCTCTTCCGCTACCATCCCTCTTCTCCTCCTCCTGCATTCTTCTTCTCTGTCCTTCTCTCCTTATCTCTCTTCTACCCTTCGTTCCATCTATCTCTATCCTGCTCTCCCCTTCTCTCCTCTTCCTCATTCCTCCTCTCTGCTTTCCTCTCTTCCTCTCCTCTGTCCATCTAATGGATGTCTGCTTCTTCTTCTGAGTGTTCTTTCCATCCCACATTACCCCGACAAGCATCCTCTAATCCAATCAGAGGGAGAGTCACTCAGTCACCCAGAGTTTAGAGGGGTGCTATGAATCTGGGGGGTGAAGGAGGAGATGGGAGAGAGACCGGGACAGTGTCCACACACGCAAGCACCTCCTTATCCTTCTCCCTCTATCCTTCTTGATCTCTCATAAACAGATTATAGATAATCACGAATGCACAAACATGTAGCAGGAAGTGGTTACATCATGGAACAGAAGCAAATCATATCATGTACTGTACGTGCATGCACCACCACAAATACCCCTGTCCCCCCCCCCTCCATCATTCAGAGTTTGGGGTGGCCCCAACCACCCTTGTCTCTCTGTTTGACTGGGAGGTTCAGGGCAATAAAACTGTCGTAGAAGACAGAGTTGTTCGAAACGTAATTACCGAGATGGCTGTTCTGTCTGGGGACAAGCGGTAGCAGGATGGCGAGGGACAAGGTTATAGTCTGGTCAAAGAAAGGATGAGGGAGGCAGGGATGAGGGTGAGAGTGATGCAGAGGTAGAGAGTTATGGGAGAGTGAGCGGAGCCCCCAGACAAAGGCCTCCTACAGCAACATGACTAGCATGATGAGCGGACAATGAAGACTTTAACGAAGATGATGTTCTGGCGTTTGGCTAATCTCAGCGGGTCCTTTGAAACTGCCGTTTCAGCAGGACCCCATTCAGCTGCCCTGGACATTGCTCGTTTCGCTCTGCTGTTTCTGCAAGCTAGCCTTTCTTCTGTCCAACGGCACTTAAAACACTATCGTCCTCACCCACCTATCCTTTCACCATGACACTACGCTTTTTTCTCTACTCCGCGTCTTTCTCTCTCTTTTCCCTCATCCCTCTTTCTCTCCCCTTTCTTCAACTTTCTCTTCCTCTCAGTCTGGCACACTCGTCCCTCTAATTCAAATTCTTACTTTCTTATCTTTTCTGGTATTTCCTCTCCGCTCTGCTTGCAGTAATAACCCCTCGGAGATAGATCATGTTAAAGATGATGGAGACTGTTACGAAGATGATGCTGGTGGAGATAGTAAGGATGTCTTCTGTAATAGCAGGCTGTCTCCATCAATAATGTGTCTGAGAATGTCTCAATGTCTTTATTGAACACAAGGCTAACCACCAATGGGCCACAACAGGCTCTTCTGAAGAGAGCAGAGAGAGATGAATGAGGGATGAATAAGACTGGTAAAGGAGAAGGGGGTGTAATGGAGGGGAAGGTAAGAGGAGAGATGAAAATGTGCCATGAAAGGAGAGAGGAGAGATGAAGAAGAGAGCGGGGGGTTTTAACCGATCGATGGCTAACAGCAAATTAAGTAATAGCAGTTTTTGTGTCGATGCATATTACTGCATGCTTAACAGCAGCTGGCCCAGAACATTCAGGCACCATCGTGTCAGATCGATGGAAGAGAGAGAGCGAGAGCCAGAGCCAGAAAGAGAGAGAGATAGAATGAATGAAAAATGATGTCTTGGACAGTGTAATTGACTATCATAACAGTAGAACAGAACACCATGTATAGTTCCCTTTCGGTGGAGAGGCGTCCCTTTTCTGTGAGTCACCAGACATGGGTCAAAACATGTTTTATAATAGATCATTATTTGTTTCATGAATGATGTGAGGCTTGTTTATGAAGGCAAGCTGATTGATACATGGCTGTGTGGTCTATGAGAGAGAGAGATGACCTCTGACCCTTTGACACCCTCTTTCCTATACTAGCTGACCACTGTCTGTGATTAACAACTCGTGCCATGTGTATGTGTGCGTAAGTCTATATGTGTTTGGATGCTAATCTTCATCACAAAATATAGTAAGTGAATGGGATGATGAGGGTGTGCTCTATATGCGATTTGACCATAATGTTTAGGGTTGAGATCTGTCTGTAAGAGCCTGTTGGATCAAATCTCTGCAAATAGTTAAATAATAGAGTTTTTAAAATGAGTTACATGCTGGGCCAATTCAATTATTTTGTGAGCGAAATTGGTTTACAAGCTTGTAAAGCTTGTTGGCTTTGAACGTTATGATCCACCCATCCCATTTTAAATGCGCCATAATTGGACTTCTCGCTTATGGATCTCAATTCGACGGGGGGCGAAGCTTAATGAAATAGTCCGAGTGGGGCGCGAGGTTACAGCTGTGGCCCTGTATGTAGGCAGCGCGTGAGGGACCCTGCCAGTCGCGAGAGAGGAACGTGTGGGAAGAAACATCAATAAGAGAGCGCGTGGGGGCCACTTTCCACTCTAGTCTCTGGAGGGCTGCCTGCGCAAGTCCTTGCTCCTCTTACGCTTTTCCCCAGTCATTAAAGCAGCGAGCGCGGTGGAGAGAGAGCGTCTCCAGCATAGTCACAAGAGTTTCTTCTTTGCGCACACAATTATAACGTTCTTGAAGAAACCATGACAACCTCAGAAGCGGGAGACTGAGTTCATAGTCGACTTTAGCAGCTTAGTAGACTGGGATACGCCGATTTAGGGAGGGTTATTTAATGCCGGCCGAGAAGTTTTTTTTTAACTTAAGAATGGCATCTCCGAAGACGCGCGCGGAACAGAACATCCTGACATATCTGTGGGGAGTATTGGTGATGGCCTCGAGCTGCCACGGCGCGCGAGTTGTAAGTGGTAAGTTTTTTTTCTTCAGATTTTCAAAAGACTGGACGTTGTTTTGATATAGGTTGGCACATTACCTTCAGAAGATTATTCCCGGGTTGGCTTTAAGAAATCGACTAGATACATTTTATTATCCAGGCAGCATAATTTTAGCAATCACGATATTAAAATAAGGTTAAATTCAGAATCTCAAAGCCACAATTTTTGCTCTGAATGTCTGTTTGTGTCAGTATAGGTGTAGGCCTATTCGTTTTTTTAAATTATTGGTTTTAATGACTATGGTTATTGTGGTTGTAAAATAGAGTGTACTATTTACCGTTTCTGAGAGAGAGAGAGAGAGAGAGAGAGAGAGAGAGAGAGAGAGAGAGAGAGAGGAGGATCACACTGATGGTGGATGCTTGAGTTTGGAGAACATTGGTGATGTATCCCAATCAAGTTTGCTTCATCTGTCGTCAAGAGTGGAAGGAGTAACTGGAAAAAAGGAGGAAAAAGCTTGATTGACTGATGAGTCAGGGGGAGGTAGAGAAAAGGAGATAAGACTAACAGACTAACAGCAAGAGAAAATAAAAATACATGGATGAATGACGTGTCTTGTCAGATGAAGACAGGATGTAGGGGGAGTGAGGAGACGGTGGAGAGAACGAGAGAAAAGAAAGCAGAGAAGAGAGAAAGAGGGAGAGAGGGAGGGAGGGGACCACTGGGATGAAAAACTGTGTTTCCTTTGGAGGAATCACAACAGGAAGAGGAGAAAGGATGAAAGGAGGGAGAGGAAGAGGGAGAAGAGATCAGAGGGGGATATGGAGGAAGGGGAAAGTGCTGAGTGTGTGTGTAGTTTGTGATACTGGCTGCATTACAGGAGAACCAAAGTGATGATGGTGCAGAACAGACACGGTCCAGCCAATCATTTAAAGTACCTTTGGTTCTGGCCTAATGTTATTATTAAAGCCCCTTTAACTGGCCGTGTATTAATCACTCGTGTTATTCACTGAGAATCCCTGTCCACACGGAGACACAGACAGAAATCTGGACACAGACACAGACACACACAGTAGAAACACACACACACACCCACACACAGACAGAAATCTGGACACACACACAGACACGTAGACACAGACACACACAGTAGAAACACACACAGGCGCAAACATGGATATGTAAATACTCAAATGTGAGGCAGCACCAATGAGAGGCCACACTAAACACACACACATTCACACACACAAACATACGTACACACACACACACACGCATGCACACTGAATCTTGCTTAATGGTGCTGGCCTCTCTAGTCTTTATAGGTCACTCCCAAACATGGTCCAGATCTCCCACTTTACACAAATCTATAGAGACAGGTTTATGGGTGCTGCATGATGCTGGTGTGTGTGTGTGTGTGTGTGGTAAAAGCAGTGTATGTACTGTAGATAGACAGAGACACCATATCCGACGGTGACTTCCCAGGTATAGACTATGATCATGTGTAACATCAACATGTTGATGTGACACACTAACATGAGGTTTGTTAATGTGCTGTATGAGGATGGTTGATTGTTCATGTTCTATAGTATACATCATCGGGGCACTGGGCAGTCGTTCATCTGTGGGGTGAGGAGGTTCATATGTTCTATATGGTGGGGGGGGGCGGGGTAGTAGTAAAAGTTTAACAGTAAATTGAACTGACGGAGAGGGAATGGGAAGACGATGACCACATCATCCTGGGAGGAAGCCAAGTCGTTAAGGGTGTGTCCCGCTGTCAGTCACAGTGACTGATCGACTGATCCGGACTGTTTCTGATGCTGTTGACGTTACAGGGGCATATTGATCAGTATTGTTTTCAGTAAACAAGCTCAATGACTCTAGGATAATGTTATTGCTGGGTTAGATAACTCTCTGACTGGTTGACTGTCTGACTGAATGACTGACTGGTTGACGGACATATTGATCACATGCAGGTCTGATTGGCTGCATATTCAGTAGTCAGATGGATTTCCCTCTCACTGATTGGTTAATGAGAGGCTGGTCCAATGGCTGGATGAATTGATGGAGGGATGGATGAATAAAAGGTAAACAAGCCAGATAGTATGAATGAGTAAAAGAATACGATAAAGGTAGAGGTGGAAGACAATCAAACATCACATCAACCTGCTCCCCCCCTCCTCCTTCCCCCCAGGTCAGACGGTGTGTGAGGGGGGGGCAGAGCAGCCCTGCTACAAGATCGCCTACTTCCGGGACGTGACAAGCCGTGTTGCATTCCTGGAGGCTCGGCAGGCGTGTGAGATGGACGGAGGATCACTGCTGAGCATCGAGAGCCTTGCAGAACAGAAACACATCGAGCACCTGCTGCAGGTGTGTGTGTTTGTGTGTGTGTGTGTGTGTGTGTGTGTGGGCGTGACAGCAAAAGAGACAGAAACAAGCACAGCTACACCTCCTCGTCTCCTCCTCTCTCCTCCAGGAGCTGTGTACCTCTTCTACAGGGGCCGGTAACAGCATAGAGGATGGTGACTTCTGGATTGGTCTGACGCGGGTGGACGGAGAGACCAACCCAGAACACAGCGGCTTCACTTCCTGTCCAGACCTCTACCGCTGGACAGATGGAAGCGTCTCCCAGTTTAGGTACTAGTGTGTGTTTTTGTGTGATAAAGAACCAATGGAAGAGAAAGAAATTCATTTTATGTGAGGTCACGCGTATTGAAATAGATGATGTGACGTCCGGGTAGGACAATGTAGCTTATCATATCACCTGTGTGTGTTATGTAACGCGTGCGACAGGAACTGGTACTTTGATGAGCCGTCGTGTGGCGGGGAGGCGTGTGTAGTCATGTACCACCAGCCCACGGCACTCCAGGGTCTGGGCGGAGCTTACCTGTTCCAATGGAACGATGACAGATGCAACATGAAGCACAACTTCATCTGCAAGTACGAGCCAGGTATGCCAGCACCTGTACACCTGACTAGACCTTTATGGTAGCAGACCTCCCCTCACCTCTCCTCTCAACCTCCTTCTCCTGTCCTGTGTTCTGTGCAGAGAGCCACCTGGTAAAGGAGCAGGGAGACCGGCCTGGGCCTCGTGACCCAGGTAAGGAGGCGTATCCTGGGGCTTTGCACAGCTACAGCAGCCTCTCTCCCTGGAGTGTTGTACCATTCTAACTGTCTTGCTACTGACGGTCAACAACAGTTACCCAGTATTACAACGATGTGTGTGTGTGTGTGTGTCGTAGAGATTTCCTCTGACCACACAGAGGGGGTGAAGCAGCCGGTTCCCAGCGAGGACAACACCCCTCAGGTGGTTCAGGCCGGGCCCACAGGTGAGACCGATGGGGGGGAGACAGGGGAGACAAGTAGGGGATGGGGGATAGGTTCTACAGGGTTCTGGTGCTCGAGTGATGGGAGTTGTAGTTCTATATGTCATGTGTTTTCATCAGGTATGCTGCTGGTGTATGTGATCATTCCCACCATCCCACTCCTGCTCCTCATCCTGGTGGCAACTGGGACTTGCTGTTTCCAGATGTTCAGCAAGAGGTAGGAGGCTGTGTATCACATAAAGTTTATATTACAACACCCCTTCTACAATTCATCACTCTCTGAACTCACTCACACTGCAATCCATCTCTGTTGCTCCTGACTGGCAACAGTAAGAGAGAGTTGGGCCTTTTTTTAATGGCCAAGCAG
This sequence comes from Mallotus villosus, assembly GCA_903064625.1. Lineage (NCBI taxonomy): Eukaryota > Metazoa > Chordata > Actinopteri > Osmeriformes > Salangidae > Mallotus > Mallotus villosus. The sequence continues at coordinate 229,975 of CAEFZP010001019.1, forward strand.
TCATCCTAAAGCGGTCCAGTTTGCTTTGAGAATATAGCTGATTCAGTCATATTGGCAGCCAGAGCACACGGAGGCCATGTTAGCACAAAGCTAATTTAAAATAATGGTTGTTGGACCTGTGTGTGTGTTTGTGTGAGTGTGCCTGTGTGTTTATGTGGGTCTGTACAGCATGTGTGTGTGGGTGTGTCTGTTCTGGGGCTATGGAGGTCTCTGGGTCGATATCTGGACCCTACTATGGTATACTTACACCAGAGAAACTACTGAATCAAGCATCTCTATTATATTAAACTGCTGTAACCATTTCTACACACATGCACACACACACATACATAACTCACACACCCACATGTGTACACAAAAACACACACACATCAACACAAGCTAACAAAACTAAATCAACTGCCACTCTAAGTTATAGCTTTTTAACATATTTCTGATGGCTTGGAGGCTGGGTTGGACCTTGTGTGTGGGTGTGTTAAACACACATACTTTAGAAACACTCCCTGGACTGCATTCAAAGCATTCTGGGTGATTGCTGTTGGCTCCTGGCCACGCGAGGCATCCTCGTAACACTGACCAACACCAGTATTTATAACACTCTGACAGAATATGAATTAAGATGAGCTAGGAAAGGCCTAGGAAGAGCCTAGAAGGAGCATCATGTTTTATGTGAAATGTGTCTTCCTGTTTTCCATTTCCTGTAGCAAACCTCGGACCAAAACAAGCGTGGACCATTCAACCCTATGGATCTCCAACTCTGCCAAATCAGATAGCATAGAAGTATGAGGAGGAAATGACATCACAGCAGACGAGACACCACAGAACACACCGAACGATCATACTCTTCAATTCTCTCCGATACTCTCCAATATTATCCCCTTCTCTTTCTACGCCTGTCTTCTTTTTCCTGCCTCTGCTCTTTATCAGTGTCTACGCGTGTCAGACCTAGCATGAGTTCTGTCTGTGTTTGTGTGTGTGGTTGGATAGTTAATAGTCACAGTTAATTGGCAGCAAGTAGAGCTGAGGTAATTAAGTTTTGATTAAGAGAGGGAGAGAGAGGGAGCAAGAAGAAACGAACAGAGAGGCAGAGATAGAGGAGAGAGAATGTGAGACAGATAGAGAGGGGCTTGTTGGGAGACCCAGATAAACCAAGACTTTTAACTGGTCCTCCTGAGAACCAGAACCAGGTCAGAACCACTTAACTCCAACATCAGGGGACAAGTTTCCCACTAATGAACCGCACACTCTGGGGAGACATGGGGGAGAGGGAAGGAGAACATTTTAGAATAAATAGAGGAATAAAAAGGGATAAAAATGAGAGGTTAAGTGAAGGGGATACGAAGAGAAAGAAAAGCAAAGAAGAGAAAGAAAGGGGGAGAGAGAGAGAGAGAGAGAGGGAGAGAGAGGGAGAGAGAGGGAGAGAGAGAGAGGGAGAGAGAGAGAGGATGCTATTGGATGAGATGAGTATGTTTTTAAGGGAACCAGCATTTCCTGTCAACCCATCTGATAGTTTCTACAGCCACTGTGTAGTACAATATGTGCAGTTTGGTGCATGTTAGTGTGGTCTGCTAGTTCACCTTGGTCTCTGCTTTGTGATGTAGTTTACAGTGTGTTGCATAAATATGAACGAGGTTACCAACATGCGTAGCCCTGGCAATTACAGTTTATATTCCTGTCATTATTTCTTTATTTGTTGTGGAATGTTTAACTTACTGTACTGTAGATGGGTTGCCACAGCAGCTGGATTGAAATCAGTTGAAGGTTGAAGGTATGTGTAAAAGTAGGTACATAAATGTGTGTATGTGTCAGATTGAGGCTGTTCTATCAAGCAGGTACAAAGGCTGTGTAGTGCTTGTGACAGGATGAGATGAGTGTGTGGGTGTGTGGGTGTGTGTGCGTGTGTGTGTGTGTGTGTGTGTGTGTGTGAGGAGATGTTTGTTTTTGTAACTGTTGATCTAAAGGCAATTTACTTCTAGCATGTGTTCAGACAGGCAGACCTGTAAAACGGTGTCATTAGCATAACAGATGGTTCTGTTAGGACTTGTTTTGTGAGCACTCAATAAATTACTTTATGTGATTTTGTGTAGAACTGCTGAATTTATGATGTGGCCCCACGAGGGGGGGTGGAGGTGGGGGTGGGGACAGGCTCTGGTAATCAGTGATATGAGTAATTAAAGGTTTTGAAGCTCACAGCTTCTACATCTGAGTCTCTCATTTAATTAGACACACACAATTTTACATACTCACTTTTCTCTCTCCCCCTCTCTCTCTCTCTCTCTCATCTCTCTCACACACACACACACACACACACACACACACACACCACACACACACACACACACACACACACCACACACACACACACACACACACACACACACCACACACACACACACACACACACTCTCTCTCTCTCTCACACACACACACACACACACACACCAACAACACAATAAGCGTTTAAATACGTTTTTTACGATAAACCATATTAAAGTACAGCTCTCTTCTTGATCAGACAACTGAAATCTTAAATGAGTCTTTCTGAAGTCTCTGAGCTCCCTGGGTTGTTTGTAGACAGATGAAACAGCTGAACACACCAAGGGTCCTGACGTCTGGAGTTTGTGAATAGACCGTGCAGCAAACAGGGAGGCTGGCTGATGAATCACTTCGCAGCTCGGGAAGATCTGCATAGATTTATATAACTACTGAAACATGAAGAGACAGGAAGTGAGGAAGAGTGGGAGAGAGAGATGGAGAGGAAGGGGGGGAGGGTGGATCGAGGGATTGAGAGACTTGGCGTGTAGATTTATGGACAGGAAAGGTTTGGGAGAGGGGGTTGGGGGTGGGAGTAAATAGGCAAGATACAAAGTGATAGAGGGGAAAAGAGATAAATAGAGAGAGAGACAGTGTCAGGTTCACGGCGAAATAGCGATGCATCAGCTGTCAGAACCAATCAATTCTTCGCCATCGTCTTCATCACCATGTTATTTACCATGTCTTAATCCTGTTCATCCTGTTCATCCTCCTCAGCACCTTCTCCCTGCGGCTCCGGCAGTGGGGATGGACGGACGTGTGAGATGGTGTCTTCTCAGGGCTCTTCCTCCCTGGCTGGGCCAGTCTGCGTCTCAGAGAGCAGGCGAGAGAACAACGCCCCCCTCAGGCGGAGGGTGGTAGGGGAGTCAAACTCTGCAACACGGCCCTCCTGCAACACCAGCACCCTGTATGTGGGTGTGGAGGATGACATGTGGTTAGGTCAAGCAACCAATCGCTAATGAATCAATCAAATCATCTGTCTGTCTGTCTGTCCATCCGTCCAACAACATATATACATATCCCCAGACAGAACCTTGCAGTGGAACCCTCCTCACCTGTCTGTGTGCATGGCGTTCCAGGGGTTCCGTGTGAGGGTGAGTACAGTGCAGTTGGAGAACTCTGTGTGGAGCAGGTTTTGTAGCAGCCGGTCCGTGGGTGAGTCTGTTGGGGGAACCGGCTCCTCGTAGACCAGAACTGCAGAACCTCGCAGTAAAGCTCTGGCCACACACAAGAGCCTCCTCTCACTGGAGCTAGGGGGAGGGAGAGGAGGGGGGGGGAGAGGAGAGGGGGGGGGGTGAGAGGGGGGGGAGGGGAGGGGAGGGGGGGGGGAGAGGAGAGGGGATGTGAGAGGAGGGGGGGGGAGAGGGGAAGGGAGAGGAGGGGTGGGGGGAGAGGGGAAGGGAGACGGTGGGGAGAGAGATGGGAAGGGAGAGGGGGAGGGGGAGGAAGAGGAGGAAAAGGATAAGAGGAAAAAGGGATGTGGTTCAGATGATGTAGACATCAGGGAAACCTCCACCTTCCTCCTCTAACACACCACTCTCCCTCCTCTTCCTGCTCCGGCTTGCACACACACCCTTACCTGAAGCCCGCCCCTCCGTGGATTAGAGGGTGGAGCAGTTGTCTTGGCAGCCTGCTCACCCTCTCCTTCAGGTGGCATTTCTCCAGAGCGTGCCACACCTGGGCATCGCCATGGCAACCCCATGGGTCCAAGTTGGAGCGCAGGGAGCCCGAGAACAGAACAGGAGACTAAAGAGGAGGACATGAAAGAGGAGGAGGAGAAGGAGGAGTAGGAACAGGAGGAGGAGGAGAGAAAGGAAGAAGTGGTAAGCTTGGTTCACTGAACATGATGAGGTGTGAACAGGTTCGACCAGCTGTCCCTCCCACCTGAGGGATGATAGCCAATCGGCTACGTAGGTCATGAAGTCCCAAACTTGCTAGGTCCACTCCGTCTATCGTGACCACACCCTCTCTGCCCTCAACCAATCGGAACAGAGAAGTGGTGATGGCTTCAAGGTCGGTTGCAGACTTGCTGACCACACCCACCTAAGGATGAAAACAGGAATCAATCAGGAAACAGGAATCGAGCACACGAAACAAACAAAAACACACACTCGTACAATGACAAAAACATCCACACACACTAACAAAACACATACGCAGGCAGACACACACCTTCTCCTTGGGCCTAGTGCAGAAGGACAGCCTGGCACACGAGGGGTTCATCTCTGTCTCGTAGTTCCGGAACTCCAGCAGTCCCTCCTCTGGCCAGGTAGGGGGCGCTCCACAGGACACTGACCAGGAGGACTGGGAGACAGGGAGAGGGGGAGAGAGGAAATGTGGGAGGGAGAGTGAAATGTATATCTGTATTGCATATATATATGTTTGTTCACCTCTCTCTACATTTATGTGTGTGTGTGGGTTCACTACTCTCTCCGTGTGTGTTTGTGTTCACCTCTCTCTCTGTGTTTGGGTGCTCCACCAAACTCTGCAGGACCCCAGCACTCCTCTCTACCTCACAAGACGACCGAACCAACACAGGAAGGACCCCTCTCAGCTGTAACAAGAGGACCATGAACGTTGCCAAAGGAATGAAAACAATAAAAGTGCTAAATAACCTGCCTAACCCAAATCATGCCTCTCTATCAAAAATGACATGGGGTGGCACAGTGAGAATGTGTGTGTGTGTGTGTACTCACACTCAGAGCGTAGGTAAGGCACAGTCCCACAGTGGAGGGGTCTAGTTCAGAGTCTTGCAGAGCCAAAGACACCAGGAGCAACACCACACCTACATACACATCTAGCCACACAGCCGCCACACACACACACACACACGCACACACACACGCACGCACACACACACACACACACACACACACACCACACACACACACACACACACACACACACACACACACACACACACACACACACACCACACACACACACACACACACACACACACACACACACACACACACACACACACACACACACACACACACACACACACACACACACACACACACACACACACACACAGGCATACAGGCATACAGGAGCAAACATGCACAGGTAGGGAGTCAGGTGGCTGAGCGGTTAGGGAGTCGGACTCGTAATCTGAAGGTTACCGGATCGATTCCCGGCTGTGCCACATGACGTTGTGTCCTTGGGCAAGGCACTTCACCCTACTTGCCTCAGGGGGAATGTCCCTGTACTTACTGTAAGTCGCTCTGGATAAGAGCGTCTGCTAAATGACTAAATGTAAATGTAAATGTAAATGTAAGATGTCAATGAAGGTATTCCCTGTGTGTGTGTGTGTGTACGTGGGTGTGGGTGTGTACGTTATCTCACCTGTCTAAAAGGATGCTGTTGTATCGACACAACAGGTGCTCATCAAGAACGCCATGGAAGCGTGAAAGATCGCTTCCATAGTCAGGGTGGTCTGTAGTGGCAGTGACATCATCACAGTGCGGCTCAGAAAAGAGGGTGGAGAGAAAGGTGGTGGAGTCTGCAGCCATTTGCTTGACCTGACTGTAAGCTCGCTGGTAATAAGACTGAGACACAACAGAGAAGCAAATATATTAGATCAATACTCCCTCTGGTGGAAGAATAGCAGAATTTTCAGTGAAGCACCACACTCCTTTTCAACTCTGTAATGCAAAACAAGTGCTTACCTGTAGAGTGAGGAAGAGGAGGGTGAGGGCGGGAACAGCTATGCTGAACATCATGGAGTTGTAGCTTATCAGGAGTGCTATAACACACACCTGCAGCCAACCAAAGAGCCAGGAGTGCAGGAGGGCGGGGAATGCCTCCTCAATCATATATAAGGACTACAGAGAGAACAAGAGGCTCAATATCACTCAATGTTTAGAAATAGACCTAGAAACTAAAGAATTTCAACCAATGACTCGTCTAGAGGTAACGTGTTTCGGAACTCTGACCTGTGAAAAGTTCCGGAGCACCCAGGAAGTAGGCGTGGTCTTGAAGAAGCTGAGGGGAAGACTGAGTTTGGAGGTGAGCAGGTTGTCATGGAGACGAGACGATGCTCTGACAGAACCCCGATTCATAGCCAACGCTACGCAACACACCGACACCCCTTGACACACACACACACACACATAGGTCAGCAACACACACAGACAGAAACATGATAGACAGACAGGCCACAAAATAGGAGGAAGACAGACAGGAAGAATATGCACTACAAGCATCATGTTGGGAAAACACAAACAAACACGAGGCCTACCCTGCAGCATCCCTAGCAGGGCGTAGAAAGACAGACGAGAGTTCCTCAGGTCTCTCCACTCCTCCAGACCCGGCACCTCCTTGGCCTCTGCCGTCCACAGCGCCAGCACACCAGCTGACACACACACCACACACACACGCACACCTGGGCCAGCACCACTAGCCCCACCCAGCCCCAGCCACACACACACAGGTACTGCCTCACACACACCACCTGACCAGAGGAGGGGAAGACATGCATAACACACAGATGGACAAAGACTCTCACACACACACACAGACACACACAGACACACACACCACACACACACGCACACCTGGGCCAGCACCACTAGCCCCACCCAGCCCCAGCCACACACACACAGGTACTGCCTCACACACGTCACCTGACCAGAGGAGGGTAAGACATGCGTTAACACACAGATGGACAGAGACTCTCACACACACACAGACACACACACAGACACACTCAGACACACACTCACTCTCAGAGCTGCACTGGACTCACTGTGTTTGGGGGGTGGCGCTGATGTCACCTCTGTGTTCTGTGGGCCCCTCAGGGCCTGGTCGTCATCACTACAAGGAGGGTGATGAGAGAAGAAAGAGCCAGAGACAGGTTGAGGGACAGACAGGTTTTATGGGAGCGTGTGTGTGTTCACACACTGAAAAAAACGGAAAAGGTACGTCTACTCAAACGGTTTGACGAAATGAATTGCCTAAAGCCATTTGAGTTGAATTACCGGATCAATC